>JAUEJL010058205.1:0-32017 GCA_032274825.1 Drosophyllum lusitanicum | reverse complement strand
CGCCCCCCCCCCCCCCCCCCCCCCCCCCCCCCCCCCCCCCCCCCCCCCCCCCCCCCCCCCCCCCCCCCCCCGATTGAGTAATCTTGGAAGAAATGTCTCATTGGCATCCAGCTCATACTATTGAATATAAGCAGCAGCCAAAGATGGCAGATGAGAGAAAATGACATGAAAGAGGAGGACTAGCCAACAAAAATGGGTGACTGGTAACCAAATTGTTCTGTTGTTTATTGCATGCATGCATCTGTTGCTTTCCTGGCCACATGATCATATGCATGTAAATAATATCATAAATCTACATAAAGGTTTTTGTTTCTTCTTTTAAGATCTCTGATACCAAGATTCTTGGTACAAAGATAGAATAGATGATGATTTAGCTATATGTAACCAAATCAGCTTACGTGTTATGTACAAACTTACACAAAATGTAACTTTTATTTTAATACAATTTTTTAAATCCTAAAAGGAACTCGTATACAACAGGATTGTGTGACATAACACGATGCTAGGTAATCGAAAAAAGAAATGATATTTATCTTTGATTCTATTATATAACTCGAGTGAACCAATAAAGGCCTTTGGGAGCATATTTAGGCATTGGAACCGTGGTTGTTAAGATCTTGATCTTCATCTTAATATCCTGTGATTTTATTTAGTTAAAATGTATCGATTTTTTGTTAGTTTCTTTTATAGGTATAATATCTTAAACAGAATCACAATCTTGACCGTGGAACTGTAAATATCGATCCGATCCTTTTTGACCAGGACTAGTGAATGAAAAATCTACATATAAACAAATTTTGTACGTTAATATGATCTTTTACATCATTTTGTTCTGTTATTGATATATTCTTTTACATCATTTTGTATTGTCTAACTCCAACTTCTTTAAAAAATACTTTATTTTCTAACTCCAACCCCTTTACCAAATACCTCCTTGAAAATATAATCTCTAGTTTCAGACAGGTCCAGTCTCAACTCTGTTTAGTTTTTGTTAATTGATTTGTAGAAGTTAAATTAACTTTAATATTGTTAGGCTTATATGTCATATACCTTATGAAGAATTCATCAGGAAGATTAATAGAGCTCAAGGAGACTAGCCATGTTTATACAAAATGTGATATAATAATGAACGTAGATACATATTCAACAACATTCATTATAGGCGTTACAAAAGCCTACAAAAAATAGCAAAAAATCAATGATGAAAAATGAAAACAAGCAAAACTTAAATATAACCAACTCTTACACTTCAATTTGGGGTTTTGTTTGTTTGGTTTCACCCTCTCGGATGTGATTTCTCTTCGGCTGATCTTAGACCCTCCATCTTCAACGTATGAAGCAGGAAATCACTCCACGTGTCAATGGGCCCAGGTAAACACCAATGCACACAATCGTTATATAAGGTCACATTCTCATTGGGCCAATGTCCATATCTACTTGGGTGTCCATCTGGCCTTAGTAACATGGCCTGTGTTGTGTCCAAAAGCCTATATTTTAAACCCCTTTTCTTTCCCATTTTTTCTGCCCTTCTAAATTCCTCTATTTGTGTCATATACAACTCCAAATTAATACCTTCTAATGTTATCTCATTGCTCTTAAATGGCTTCCTCCTCACACAATCTCCACCACCATTCCATTCCCCACCCTCAAAATGCATCGGGGCAAATGTTCGTAGAATCGTTATACCTTTGAACTTCTCTCTACTGTTGATTGCTTTTAAAGCGGTTCTTATTGCCTTTCTGTATCCGAATGTCATTGGATAATCAGTGATATTCTCCAACTGACAGAATCTGCAACCAACCACCCGGCGGTTAACATAGTACAACGCAGGTCGCCAAAACCAATGACCTGCGTTGATGATCAAATAATTGAACTCATCAATCTGGGTTGTCCATTTCTCGTTGAACTCGTCTAGGTATAGGTTGAAAAGGCCCGTGTGGGTCGGACCATCAGAGTTGGCCTCTTCGGCTTTTACCAAGAATGGTGACCAATATGTAGCAAGAGTGAAGTTGTAAGAGACATAGTACCAATGTTTGAAGTTCTCGTCTTTTGTTGCTGATCTATCGATAGGATATTCAACCTGAAAAATATAAAATCGCGATTCTATTATTATATGTTTTCTTATATAAAAAGATATAAACAATTAAAGTTTCTAAAATTGGAGTTTCAATGCTTTTAAGGGAAACAACAATCTTCCTTTTTTTTTAAAAGCACACCAAAACTGATATCCAAGTAAAGGAAGATGTGCAGAGCAACTCTGCCAATAAAGTATTCCCTTGGAATCCATTCTTAATACATCATCTATACATGACACATAAAAGATAGCTTGAGTTCTCTTTCATTTTAGTTTATTACTTTTTGTCCTTTACTACTGTCGGTTATGTAATGCTACAAACATAACATTAACATAGAATTAGATAAATTAAGTAAATATGCCGAGCTTAAAGGTAAAAATAAGCTACTAAAGGATATTTAGTTCAACAATATCAGGTATTTAAGATGATTTTTAAGGTTTTAAGTTTACATCTCGCAGTTCGTAAGGTATTAATTTAAAAGTAAGTTTAGAGGTGTGTGAGTTATTTCTTAAAAAAATAAGTAAATCAGAAAAGTGAGTAATTAAGAAAATTGGTTGAGGAGCCCATGACTCCATGTTGCCAGCAAGATTATATTCCCTAAAAATCGTCACAAATAAAACTATATAATATAGTCCAAATCTACAAAGTATCAACCTAACCATAAGGTGATAAGGATATATATTATTAATATATATACACAAATATCTTATACAGATATGATTCAACTAGATCTTGATTGAAAAAAAAAAGAAAATTTATTTGTTGTAATACAAATACTATATATTTATGAGGTCAAAATATTACTACTTCGGAACAATTTATTTGACTACATACATACCTGACTGACTTTAATCAAATTCATTACATATAATTTTTATTTTTCATTTTTTAATTTTTACTTTTCCAAACAAAATTTGAAAAGAGCATAATAATTATTGGATGAGAACAATAATAAAAGACAAAGTTCCTTGCGAAATAATTAGATTTTACGACTCTTTCCCTTTCTAGGATGTGTACACTTTATGCTCCTTACTTTCCTCACCCAACACTCAACCGCTACACCCAAAAACCTTTTCATATATATAAATATAAATAAATAAATATATCTATACTATATTATAAAGCATTTAGGTATTTTGTTTAAACTCTTAAATTTTAAATGTTTTAAAATTACTAAATTACCCCTCATATAAATTAAATTAAGTAACTATTAGATATATTTAATAAGATTTTTATATTCCATTTTAATAACTAAACTTTACATATTTAAGAAAATCAAAGTCAATGCAATTTTTTTGAAAGTCAAAGCCAATACAAATTAACTTAATTATTAAAAAATATTTTCATAACCTTTTTTTTTAATCAAGGAGAACAGAAAAGTAAAGGAAATGAAAAAAAGATAAAGAAAATATATATGTCACCATACAAAAATTATTCGCTGTCACCGTATTACATGAATACCATGCTCCCAACATCTTGAAAATGGACATGTTAATAAGTAGAAATTATTCGTTGTTGCTACATTACGCGGGTATCATGCTAGTATTATATATAGATATAGATATAATGTTATAATTTTTTAAAGTCCACTTAATGAAATAGAAATAATTCATATTTAAAATACTTATTCTATAAGCCCTAAAAAATAGATATTAGGATTTGATGACAAAGAATTTAAGTAATGTTGTATTCATGTTGAAGTCGCACTTAAGTATGATGGACGATTAGATCTTAATACAAATGAATTTTATATGGAGTTGAAGCTGCATCACACGTTTTTACCCGGTGAAACTATCAAACTTAATGGTGTGTTAAAATATCTTAAACAAGTCTAATACTTTCCTAATGCAATTATTGCATATAGAGTTTTGTTAACTATTCGAATAATGTTAGGTTGTTGACGTCTTCTTTATTATCCAAAATGTCACAAAAAAAGAGTTAATGGATTGAAAACAATAGTTATTAAGACAATATTTTAGAGAGAATTGATTATGAAGAGTTGGTTTATACCTTTGCTTCTAGTAATACTAGGAGAACTTCATGATTTTTATAACTATGTAGGATAAAGTATATATATTACAATTTTTTGTTTTAGTTATTGATATAACAAATATCGTAGTTTCAGTAAAAAAAAGTATTATATATGTGTGTGTACGCATGCATGTGTAAAAGGGACCTATTTTTTATCTTTACACAGGGCCGGCCTAAAAAATTCACGACACGCCTAACAAGCTTGTTTTGTGATCATAGCGGATGTTGCAAGTAAATTTGATGCTTAATTTCCTACAAGTTAAGGCGTTACGTGAGAAAGATTAAATATTGAGGGGCTTAAAATGAATATTATTGTGAAAGACAAGAAAACGTGCAGCAGAGCGGAAGTACGATTACCCCCGTGTCGGTCACTTGGTCCCCTGCTCCGTCATCAGTATTTTACATTTTTAGTTATCTACCTGCACCCTGCTCCCTCAATTTTTCGGAAATGTCAGATATACCCTCCTCAACACTAGTGTTTACTGAATTATTTATTATAGCATACCATACCATACCATGTTTATTTCATGGTAAATTTCTTCCTAGGTAAAAGGTTGCAACATTTTTCTTAGTTTTTATATAATAAGATTTACTTCTTTCAGTAGTAAAGTTCCAAATCAGAATTGATTATTGCAGTTAATGTTTTATATATGATCTTACTTTGTCTTTATAGATTCTTGTTTTATTGTTAATAATAGTATTTTTTGGATCATAAATATGTCGGTTGAACCCGGAACAAATAGTGATGAGTTGATGATCAACAATGAACATTCGGACCCAAAGAAGAAAAATAAATTGAACCGGTGATGAAGCAAACGGTTGAAAATCAAGAGTACGTAAAAAGGAATGAAACTAGTGATGAAGGTTGGCGATGGTTGATGACGTAGAGACCAGGTGGCTATGGCTATGGTGAAGGCGATGTTAATGGTCGGCAACGCAAAGGTCGGGGGCGGTGGTAATGGTGACGATGAAGGTTAGCCATGGTTATGGTGACGACTATAGTGAGGTGATGAAATAGAGACAAGGGATGTTGTAGTCTAATTTGGCAAGAATCCCAGCAAGATGTTCCTACTCTATCAATTTTGCGAAGTATTTGTGGATTCCTTTAGGTGTGGGATATCAAATGATTTGTAAATTTCAGTTCCTTTCGTTCTCTTAACCAAACCCAACCTAGAAGAAATACTAAATTACAATTCCCCCTAATTTCGTCTAATCAGACACCCCCTTAAAGTTAGAGCCATTGACAATCAAATGTTATTTTCTTACTAAAGCTTGTTTGTTTGTAACATGGCATTGATATATCCTAATGTTATTGAGCTTTATTAATTATGCTTATTCTAGATAAAGTTTATTTAGTCTGATTAGGGTTGGTTATGGTTACTTTATGTGATCCTTGATAGTTTTGTGAAGGTCTTAGATAACTGCATTATAGACTGTAAGAGCAGACAGAGTAGTCCTATCATGGCACCCATGATCACACCATGATGACCCTAACGCCTCCTTTACTAGACGGCCTCCCCTATCATAACAAGCCTCGTCATTGCTATGACACTCATCATGGGCTTTTAGTTTCGAAGTTCAATGGTAATAATTTTTATCACATAGCGATGTTTGAATAAATAGCAACACATACTTTTTTACAAAGCTACAGTAACTTTTTTTAATATATAGAGGTGTAAACAAACAGAGTCCAACTCGAGCTTGACTTGACATGTAAAACTCGAGCTCGTCAAGCTGCGGTTTTCAAAGTTGGGCTATAGCTTGATGATGTAGTCGGGCTTGATTTTGTTTAAGAAACTGAAAGATAAAATAAGTCACCGGGCGGTTAGTGTTCATTTTTGTCGTTATGTGATTTGATTTTGGCTTGTGAATTTAAAACTAAATTATAAATTTATTTGTTATATATCTATATCTATACTACTATATTAAACATACAACACTCTCTCTCTTTTAAAAATTAATAGTTTTTAATTTTTTCAATCAAAACTAAATCTCCACCCTTAATTTTGTTTACGTTAATCTCAACCATTAATTCATTAAACCTTTCAACTCCTTCTCTTCTTTAACAAATAAATATCACGATTATGCTGAATTATAATTATTTTTTTCTAAAAACATACATTTTAATTTTCTTTTAAGTATAAGTATATAAACAATATTACCACACTATTAAATAAAAACTTTCATATGACATAAATTTGATGAATAATACTACGTAATTTATTTCAAATTTATTGTAACATTCAAACTTCATCCATAAGCATCATTGTCTTATCCGTCCTCGGCACCAAAAGTATTCATCATCATCCTTCTTTGATCGCTGACACCGTATTGCGCGGATACCCCACTAGTGTTATATAACTAATTAGAGAAAGTTGCATGTGTGAAATTCTTCTCAATTTTCTAATAAATTCTTTTATAACTTTTACTACTAAACATCTGAAATATTAATTATTTAAGTCAAAACTAAATCCAAATCATAATTAATGACATTATCTATTAAGGAAAATATATAGTACATCTGCTTAATAATCCTTGCTGTTAACCTCTATAATAACATATGTTAATGTTAATTGTCTATAAATTTATTTATAAAATTAAAAAGAATAATAACCACAGTCCGCTACTTCGCGTGGTGGGAAGGCCTTCACGATTCGCATCTTCCCGTCCAGCAAAGAAACTGTAGTTAAGAGTAAAAATATATGGTTTTGATTTTTAAAAATGATAAGTATATCTTATGTATAGAAAGTTTAAATGTAAAGATAATTTTTCTTATACAAATTATCACTCTAGCCCATGTTCTTTTAGACCATTCTCATACAAATTATCATTTTTCTTTATTGGAACGGTCGATTATTTAGTCCTAAAATCAGTACAAGTAACAAATTAAACAACCTAAAAATCTCAACGCTTGACTACTCTCATATTAAGACCTATCAAGAACAAGGTTGGGGCACGTTAATATAATATGCTTATTATTTTTTCTTTTTTCTAAGGCTAATCTATAGGCTTAATTGTACAATTTCATGATTCACGATAAACTCATGAAGTTCTTTAAAGTTAAGAAACCTCATGGAAAATAATTATGATAACTATAACTACTAGTGAGTTCTAGTCTTATTGTGAACAAAAATATAAAAAAGACGTATGTAACGTGTTTCTCATTAAAAAAAGGAAAATAATGAGTTTTCGTCAATCTTGATGGCCAATAATGACATTATTGAATATACAGTATATGTTTCGTATTAGTATCGATCACCTTATTTATCTTGTTCATTTTGTCACGTCAATTAAGCGAAGGACCTCTATGGTTTTTCAACCCTAGATTCGACTTCAAAAATAGGAAGCGTCGGCTCTTTTTTTTCTTAATATTAACATTACAAAAACAAATCGGATATACGAATTTTTAAATAAAACAATAAAATCAAGGATTAGTTCATTATTTAATTAAGTTCATCTCATTAAAATTAAAATCGGCATTTGTTTGCAGTTTAAGGAAACAAAGAATTTGACCTAATCATTTATATCGAGAGTAGCATAAATGGTTTAACCGGGAAACAATAGTCTTTGAGAACAAAAGTTTAAAATAGTGTCCTGTGGTCAAAATGAGAAGGACAAATTGTATGAAAATACAATAAACTTTGTCTTAAATACTATTGCATACAATCAATTTTAAAAATTTTAAAATAATATAATTAACTTTTATAATTCTATCATTGTATGCAAACAACTTTTCTATGTGTTTATTATTTAGTTACCATTGTATACAATGAACTTTGCTATAACTTCTATAGTATACAACAAGTTGCATACAATGTAAGAATTATGAAAGTTTATTGTATTATTTTTAAGAAAATATATTGATTGTATATAATAATAACTAAGACAAAGTTCGTTATGTTTTAATACAATAAAGGAGAACATTAATACTTTTGGGCCATTTATGTAATATTTACTGTTGATTTATATATACGCCCCTCGCTCCCAAGCATGCATTTTCACTGTAGCAGGCTCTCCTCTCTTTCTGTCGCTCTGTCTGTCTCCCTCTGTCTATGGAGCGAGGTTTCCAGTCGCTGCTTCTCAACGGAAAATACTCAGTCGGCGATGATGATTTTTCGCCGGTGTCAAATTCTGACGAGGCGTATACGAATCGTGAACTCAATTTTCAGCCACTAAGTTACGATAAATCTCTGATTTCGTCGCTGCACTATCCATACGGTTCATCGCATGATCAAATCATCGCCGGAAGTATTCAGAATAAGAAGATTGATGAGATTTCGAAGGAATACGGCAAATGGAGGTCCGTCAAAAAGCTGAAAAACGAACCTGCGACGGAGCAACTGAACTTTCCTCCGGCGATTATGTTCAGTCAGTTACCGGAGCTCCGATCAATGGAAAAAGTGTATCAAGAGGAAAATCGTCTCAAACAGAAGTTTTCGCCAAAATTACCTACCGCCAGTAATCACATTCTCGAACCGATGGTAACGAGTTTTCAATTGACGGCGAACTACTTCGCTCCGGCGCCGGTACTGCAACCACTTCTACCTCCTTTACCTCCTCCGGCGAAAATGTCGTCTAGAGATTACGCGCGTAAAAAGCGGAACACGCTCAGCGATAAAACGAGGTCGTTACAGAAGGTGCTTCCATGGGATAAGAAGATGGACATGGCGACGATCTACGAAGAAACTTTCAAATATATCAATTTTCTCAAAGCACAAATCTCTGTTTTGGAATCCATGCCTATTGCTTCTCCTTCGTCTTCGCATTTGGGATCTGGAAACCCTAGGTTTTGTAACCTATATGGCGGATTGGGGAAATTGAACAGGCAACAATTGCTGGAGGTTCTGGTTAACTCTCCGGCTGCTCAGTCGATTCTGTACTCTAAAGGTTGCTGCATTTACTCAATCGAACAGTTGATTTTGTTCAAGGATATTGCAGAGAAGAGGTTCTTCATCTCCGGTTCTTCAATTTTCTAAGGTAATTTTTAAACATTTAATTGATTCTCTTTTTAATTTCTTTATCATTTTATAGTTTTTGATAAAATTGATCTTTAATCATCTTCTTTTCTCATTACAGAGCAGAGTCATATATCCGGTGGTGTTTAGCAAATGTCCGGCGCCGGCAGCTATAGGTTGGTAAGTAGGTTAGTAGCAATAGATCAGATTTAGCTCAGATGGGAAAAGAAATTGAAAAAAAAAGTATGCACGAAGTTGTAAGTTTCGAATTTCGTTACCTCTCTCTAATCATTAGGTTAGGCTTATGTGTAAATCATATCAAAATTACCATGCACGATTTCATCAACCATACTTTTGAGTTTTGGCATCAGTTTAAGAATCATATTGGGCTTTCGAAACATTCGTAACTAGTGTAATACCCGAGTGGTGCTCAGGGTAGATAGTTTCAAGTCGAATATTTATATAGAAAAAACTAAATTAAAAAAGTAGACAAAATATGTCCATCACAAAAAAAATATAATTAAAATTGTCTACTGAGTACGGCTCGGGTATTACACTAGTTTGGATGAGACTCGAGATTTATATATGGAGTTTTAATTATATATCATTAAGCAAAAAATAATATTTTTAACTCGGTTTTAATTATTAGATTACATATGTCAAACTTAAAAAAATAGAAGGATAAATTAGAAAGATTTAACACAAGTAAATATAATTTTTTAATAATAATATTAAAGTAATAAGCTAGTTAGCTCTTTCATACTCACATAAACAAAAATAAAAGAAGACAAATAACTCAAGAGTAATCACCTCAAAGCCCAAGAACCCATGCATAACGACAGTATTTTAAGAAGGGTAATGATTTGTGTATAATAATTGTTTATCATACAAAATAAAAATTGATTGTTTAGATTATTATATTCTCAAACTTGTAAATGAAAATAAAAGATAGTTGGTTGGTAGTGACAAAAAAATCCTAATTATTATGTATTGCAAAAACTTATTGTACACAACTTATTACGCTTTTGAGGAGTCATATCTTCTAGTTTTTTCAAGTATCAGAAAGTTCCGTAGTCAGAAATTATTCTTTCTAACATGTGTGACAAATATATTGTTTAGTTTTTGGATTTTTATAGTTCTTGTACATCAAAATATATAATACAATTTATTAAATGTAAATATACTTATTTAATTATTATAATATCATGGTTTTCTGAATCTTTTCTAGCGACGAAATATTATTAATATTTATTTATGTACACAAGTTTTAGAGATTAAGAAGGATTACAATGCATTTATTACAAGCTAGAATTAAATCATTAATGGATTCAAAAGCCATTATCGACCCGAACGGGTCGGTCTCACCATCACTTTAAGGTAAATATCCCGCTTCTTCTATCTGATTAGTACCAAACAAATCAAAGGGGTTATCACGTGCATAAGAAATGGAGACATCAAATGGATGACCCCGAGACATGTAAAAAGTAAAACAAAATAAATATACCTAAATAAACCTCTTGAAATGAAGCCTACTTGGAGACAAATAAAATTAAATTAACCACATTTAGTGTAAAATAAAGTTAGATTATATAAATTGTAATTTCTCCATATACAAACAATGACAAAAATTTACCTAATAAAAAATATATACACAATAACCTACAATATTCAAACATTTCCATATATAAAAATTTATATATATAATTACGGAGTAAATATGTTAAATTGATAAATAGCATTATAATATTATAGCTAATAAATAATACCAACCTGATAAATAGAAAAATACACCAAAAGTATGTTGCATATCAGAGTTGTAACAACTCGTTCCACGTAGGTAAATGAATGAAAGTTGATTTACCTTTTAAGTTTAAAGTTGCGGGCTAATTACCTTCCACTATAATTTTAAGTTAATTTCAAAATTGTTGTGCTAGCCATCGCTTCAAACAGTGAGGTGTTACAAGAGTACCATGTCAATTTTAAAAAGATGGGAAAAACTTACTGCTATCACTACCTCAAAATGCAAATTGTGTTTAGATGTTCTATGAATTCGATGCAAAGCATCATAAGCAAGACTACCTAATAACTCATGTCAACTTGTGCTCGTCCGTAACAGTAAAAAAGAACACCATCATGCCCTCGGTACGTGAGAGCATACACACAACCGTGTTACACTCTAGTAAACAAACCATCTTTTTTTTTTGGTCTTGGTGTGAACCTTTTTAGGTAGATATTCTATATCCTTTTCAATTCCTAAAACTCGAGTGAAGTTTTTTGTTACTTGTACTACTTTGAACCGATTATGTTTTCCAACGCTTGTAATCTATTAATAAAAAGATCCCAATTGTTTCTTTTTCCCTTTCGATGCTTACGTGAGTCTTCTCTTAAAAAAAGCACGAGTTGTCACGGTATCCGTTTCATGTTCAATATCGAATTCTTCTAATACATCATCATTTACTTATGGATTCTTATTATGTTCTTGTTCTTTGTTCATCTAAGTTACATTATTTAGCTTTTTGAGCATCTCTTCCATTTACAAGATCGCCAAATACAAGACAAAGGTCCTAACAATGAGGGAATTTTCTACCTCTACATTTGGCTACATAGTTGTGTACCTAATAAACCAACCAATAAGAAATAATTATATTTACTAAAAGATATAAATAAATCACTAAGCATACTTTAGGTCAAAATATTTAAAGGGAAATATGCTTGTCAAATTGATTGTGGTGCTTCAAGCATCTTATTTACATTCACATCCAAGACCACTAATGTTGTTCCATCCACAGTGGTCAATAAAGATGACATGGAGAACATGAACGTATGCAACATTCACCTTCCATGTAGATTTCCACGAAACCTTTTTACCTTTCGGTAAAGCAAAAAATAACAAATCAAGATAAATCATTCTCCCAATTCATCACCCAAGTTCGCTAAAAAAAATCAAAAACCCATGAAAACCGTCATTAGAAGGTTAATGAACCGCATATTAAGGTATTCGAAACAAATTCCATAGCTCATTTGAAAACATCACTGTGGCCTTTTTACAAACACTTGGTATAAAGAAAGAATAACCGATGACAAATCAAGAAATCTTGAATTTAACTCACTTGAGATTGACGATTGGAAAGCAGAAATACCAAGCTCTAATTGCTACGAGACTGCCACGGGGAAAGAAAACGCAGGAATAATAACAGGATGTCAGGATACATTGAGATGCTATTGAGAGTAGGTAATCATCATGTATTGTTAGTTAAAGGGTATATTGGCCACTCTTCATCTAATCTACACATGAAATGGGGAAAAAACAAACGTACTTGGTTGAATGAAAAAATAGGAACTTGAAGGATTGAAATTCTTCTATGAAATATGTTTTTCCTTTCCCTAGAGTTAAATAAGCAACCTTTTACAAATATCGGAATGGTGTTTTTCTTTCCATTCCCCCTTTGAGCTCGTGCTTCCTGCCTAGCCCTAGTTGCTCTAAGTTGGACCCTAACCGATTTTCCTAGTTTCATCTATGATCTATGTCAAGGTTCAGGTATTTCACAGATAAAGCTAGATAATAAATTCTAGTTCGAATCCGACCTGTGCTTTTGTCTTCCAGGTGGTCGACGCTACTCCTTGGGAGGTACCAAATAAATGACTACTCAAATTGGGATTTGAGCCTAAAGATTCCACTGATCTGTAAAAAGTGATCTCAGTGGAATCTATATTCTCAAAATCCTGATTCAAGTAGTAATTTATTTGGTTTTAAGTGTTTCCAACTTCCAATACAATTAAAATTAACTTTTTCTGAAAATTAAAATTTTGTTTTACTCGATAAAAGCAGTAAGTCGGTCTCTTTACTAATAGCTCGATGAGAATGGGTACTGTTGTTATTGTTGTTGTTGGTAGACGCAGATTATAAAACCTGAATATGCAATAGCATAATAGAAAAGAGAAAAGAAATATGTGTTAAAGTGTCAGCATAATACCGTTTATTTCATTTCCCACAATTGCCATACACATTCAAATATTTGTACATCCCCCAAAAAAGGAGTCCAGATTTTGACCATAGGGAGCACCAAGCCCGATCTAAACCACATAGTTCTAGGCACAAACCACTGTACCGTACTGATTCATCAAAGCAGGTTTTAAAGGTACAATAGGCATGAAAAATAAGCAATTGCAGTTAAAGATGATGACATGGATGATCAACAAACAATCGTGCAACCATAGATTCCACTGTTTTTGGCCCAAGAACACACAAGAAATAATGAAACCACAATCAACAGAGCAAAGAAGCTACGGATCCTACTTTTAGTTCCTGAACACTACTATATATGATCCGATGATTAAATGTGGTTAATAATGATAATAAATGTACTAAAACAAACAGTAAAAAACATATTTAACCATAAACCACATGTCATATAACTAGACTTCGCAAATAGCAGACCAGCGTAACCCACTTACACCTTACTCTGTGGCGAAGATATTTGCATGTTGGTAAAGGAATAAAAATAACATCCAAACATTGCAAAATACATAATAAAAGACAAAAACAATGTTTGGAAAAAAGTTTGAGTTATATTCAAAGTGGAGGCGGTATGTAGTGGCCATTACACTCCATCAGACCGTCACGTTCAGTATTTTTCTCTTATTACACTATCTATCACACTCAAGACTCACCACACTTAACCCCAAACGGTGTTACCCACCAAAGATTTTTGTTTCACTTTTATAATTAAAAATAATTACAAAAAAAGTTTGATTAATAAAAAAGAGAATAGATATTCAAAAATGTGCCATAACTTAGAAAAATTACAATTAACAAAAAGAAATAAATTTTTAATAAATAAAAAGTTACGAATTCCATTTTTTACTAATCTCTTCTTTTTGTTTCGCAACCTCTACATATTCTCCGTTCAACCTCTTTCTCCTGGTTGCCAGAAACTTGAGATTATGGAGATCCATTTCCTTTTTGGTTATCTATAATCATCTAATTTTTCCAAAATATCAGATTTGAAGTTCTCCCAGCAACTAAGGATCCACCAACGGAGCGTCGGAGTGCGAGCCAGAAGGTTTGAGATTGCTGTGTAAAGTGATTTGACAATGAGAATATTGTATTTGTATTGTGTTTGGAGAGGATAAAGAAGTATCTTTTTATACGCTAAAAGTAGCCTTTGAAACTTGAAAGAGTTTTTTTATTTTAACTCAATATGACCCATGAATTAAAGAAACCCAATAAACAGAGCGTGATGCGATCACACCAGGCCGACCTCCCACACCGCCCCCTCTAACATCATTCGCTAATTGTAGTGGTAAGAGAAGAAATTACTAACAAAGAAATGCGCACAATAACTATTAAGTAGATCATAACTTCATTCATAAACTATAAAATATATAATCATATTCAAATTATGAACTGCTGAAAACAAATTGCTTAAGTGAAAATACTTGGCAATAAATTCACTTTGATACATAAACCCGCTAAAAGTATCAACTCTTGAACCGACAAATAGTTAAAAGAACTCATTAATTTATATATGGACCCAAATGCCAACAAAGTTTCCCATCTAATACTGGAAACTGTTTGGTAGCTAGATATATGCCTTATACACCTTTTAAGTTTTTACTCATATATCTTCAAGAATATAGCAGGTGTTTGATGATTTCATTCATCATTCCCAAAGCAATTATTATGCAAATGACCAGGTGTAATTAAGGAACGGGCGATTGACAATGGGGGCTTCAACCCACCTTTCTTTTTCTCCTTATTATACAGAGCCAAAAAAATAAAAGTTCAACATCTTACTATTATCTGCTTCTTCAGCCCAGGAACACTAAAAAACAGAACATTAAACCACTCTCTCTAAACATGCTATGAGCAAAGAGGCAACAATGTAGTTCCTAACGTAATTCTAGACACAGAAATGACCAAGAGATGGCATAATTTTCATAGTTGCGAGTGAAAAGATAACTCACTTACCTTGCTGTCTCCACATCACCTATGTTACTCAGCAATGCGATCCTCTTCTTATGCAACACGGCCTCATCTGCAAAAAGTGCTTTCCATTTCTCATTCATTTCTTTTGCTTTATCTTCCCCAATAAAACTCAAATTTTCCTTGACCAATGTGACAACACCAGCAGGAAATTTCAAAGATGATGAAACTTCAGCATTCAATCCAGCATTCCAGTATACATACAACGCCTCAAAATCCTCCGTTTTTGGCATCTTTTCTGCATCTTCATCCTTGTTTTTCACTTCGATTTTGGGCTTGACTTTAGAATGCCTGATTTTGGATTTTGCACTTGATCCACCAGCAGCAGCCACTGTCTCACACCCACCAATTCCCCATATCTTCTTTGAAAGCTCGAACAACTTACGCTCATGAGGCTTAGGAAACACAGGATCTTCACCATTATCACTCACTTTCTCTGAGTTAACTCGAAATTTCTTCTTCAATCTCCTTATTTTTTCATACAATTGACTCTTTGAAGCATTCCCTGGAATAGATTTCATGGTAAACTGATAAAAACCGTCCATATCAGATAAAGGAGAACGCCCGTTTCTGGATTGGTAATCGATAAATCCTTGCAACAACGTAAGCTCGTCCTTGTCGCTCCAAATCCTTTTCATTACAGATTTCTTTTCATCGTCAACGTCGCCGTTCAAGACCTTCATTTTCTTTTTGTCCTTGAGATCTAATACAGAAGAACGGCGCTTCGATGTGGCTGTCTTCTCAGGGGTTTCAAAAGGATTAATTTTTTTCGAAGGTTTGATGGCGAAATCTGAAGCAGTAGGTGATATCACATCAGATTCGAATTCGAAGATCGATGACGATTTGGGGGTTAGGGTTTTTGGCTTTTCAATCGGATTTTTTACGGGAGTAGGTGTTTCTTCTTCCGATTCTGATTCTATTTCTTCTTCCGATGATGATTCCGCTGCTTTTGAGTTAGGGTTTTGTAATTTGGGTTTTTGAATGGGATTTTTCACAGGTTCAGGGGTTTCTTCTTCAGATTCATCTTCTTCTTCTTCTTCATCATCATCTTCTTCTTCTTCGGATGATGTTGATTCTCGTACTGTTTTCTGTGTGATAATTTCTTGTTCTTGTTCGTCCTCTGTTTCATCATCATCGGACGAAGCAGATGGAGGATCATCTAGAGGAGTAGAATGCTTGGAAGCCATTTGCTGATTGCAGATCTGGTTAAAAATTAAACGAATATTACCAGGGTTTGAAGGATGGCGTAAGAGTTGGAAGCATAGTTTTGATTTCGAAGATCAGCATGAATAAATTAGGGTTTTATTATGGGCAAGAGTGTGTCCGCTGATTTTTACGGCACTTTTGCTCACTGTTCTCACTTCTCGAGTTTAGGACTTTAGGGGCTGTTTGTTTTAGCTTATTTAGACTTTCTTTTTAATAAGTTCTTTTTTTTAATTAATTTTTATATTTAAAAAAAAAACTAGTTTATAAAAAATAAGTTTTAAATAAGCTATAACAAATACTCTTTCATTAAAAAATAAACCTAAACTTCGTTAAATCTCTTCATTTCTTAGGGGGTGTTTTTATAAGCTTATTTTTTTGGCTTATTAGCTTATAAGCTTATTTTTTAAGTTTATCATGTTTTATGTGTTTGGCTAAGCTTATTAGCTTATTTTTATAAAAATAAGCCATTTTTCATAAGTCATCTTGAACTAGTTTATTTTCTTCCTTATGAGCTTATTTTTACACATTTACCTTTATACCCTCTTTTTGGTTATTTTACATTAATAAGCTAATGTAAGAAAGCCCTTTTTGATCATTTTCTACCTTTTTAAAAGAAGCTTATTAACTCATAAGTTATAAGCTAATCCAAACACTTTTTTACCTCAAAAGCTTATGAAGCTCAAAAACTCGTAAGCTCGTAAGCTTTAGCCCAAAAAAAAAGCTTAAACAAACACCCCCTAAAGTCCACACTTGAAAATTATCCATAACATCGACCATATTGAATTTCTTAATCAATCCCACCCATTACTGTTCAGTACTTCCTTCAATCAGCAACATAAGCATTTACTTCGTCTAACAAATCCATACAGTTATCAAAGGGTAATCTTGATTCGTAATGATTGTTTAAATTGAACAGTAATATTCGAAGACAACCCCACCTGTAACAACACATACAAGAAAAAAAATTGATTTCCGGACAATAACTTTAGACCTAGCTAGGAGCTTATATTCAAGATTTGTGCGTGGCAAGTTCAACAATTTACTTTGAATCTCTTGTACGGAAATTAGAGTCAGTAGACCCTCCAAAGACGTAGATTTAGGGTTCCCAATTGTTACGTAGCAAGATTGAAAAGGAGAAAGAGAAAATTAACTTCATTGACCTGAGTTTTGGATCGCATTTGGATGGAATTTGAACGCAAACATGTGGCGGCTACGAGATAACCAGACAAAACCAAGTCCAAGAAAGCGATGAATTGATATCATCGCTTACGTACTTACGTGGTCGTTATCACCCAAGTCGTTATTTCAATAGACTTTATCGTTTATATAATTATATTAAAATCCAAAAATTGACTCAATCTGAAATTTATTGATATAATTTTATAACTTATGAAAATATGTTAAATCACATTTTATACACAACTTTATTAAAAAGTACACTCTCCAAAAAGATCACCCAAAGTATTTGAAAAAGGACAAACAACCATAAGAAAAATCAAATAAATGAACTTAGATAAGTATCGAGATTTAAGACGACGAGAACGAAGAAAAGATCGTGTAGATAGCCAAGTTGCTAAATTCGATCTGAATCATAGACTCAACTTTTTTTAAGTTAGTTGGATATCGGATTATTTTTTTTCTACGACTTACAAATAAATAATTAATGGGCTTTTGATGACTTAAGCTTGTTTGTGTATCGATACTTATCCATAATATTTTTCTTTTAAAAAAATTTAAATTATTAAAACATATAGAATTCAAGATGTGTGGTGTGACACAAGAAGAGAGAGTTGATGGTGGTAGGCATTAGCGGGGCCACAAATGGCTTGAAATGTTTTATGAAGGTTTTGCTTTATACCTAACTAATATATTATGTTACAGAAAATAAGTAGGGCCCATTTCATAATAATTAGGCCTTAATGGCTCAACCTCAAGAAAAAAAAATGGTTATCTCAATTTAGTTTTTATACCTAAGCATTGAGTGAGGTTAAAAGCATGCCATTTGATGAAGATGAAGGCTTAAAAAGTTTGGTGTTATAGGGTCATGTGGATTGTGGGATGACTCCTCTACTGGTTTTTAAAATTCTTTTTTATTATTTTAATGATTTAATCCCACAACTTTATCAAGAGTAAACCAACAAGCTAAGTTTTTCTATAAGATAAAAGGAGAATTGCTCTATTATTACTAAAAAGTAGGTTTTTCAAACTCCTTAACATTAAAGATGGCAAAAGTTGTGAACTCTACTACAAAAACCTAACTTTTGAGATTAGTTTTACTCCAAAAAAAAAAAAAAAAAAAAAAACAAAGTGTGTAGTAATTAGTATATGTAAAACCCTCTCTTGTTACATGATATTAAACCTGAACATAATATATCTCTACCTACATATATAATTAACGCACATATGGTTATTTTCTCAACATACTTCATATTTGCAATTATATTTATATATATAATCATATTTACCATTTAAAGTTTTTTATTATAAACATGTATAGTTTTATTTATTATTTAAATATATAGCATATATATAATTATATTTTAATAAATTAACATATTTGTTAAGGTTTAATTATGAGGCTCACGAGCATAATATGAAGCTCAAGCTTGATCTTGTTTATTAAACAAACTCTAAGTTAGGTTCAAGTTTGAGTCGAACTCGTTTAGGCTTAGCTTGTAACGAGCTTTTAATTAATTGAACCGATTAGTTCATTATATCGACTCACACCCTTAGCCGTAGGCAAGAAAGACGTTGTGTTCATAATTAAACCCTGACCTTGCCATATATAATACTTTTTATGCCACAGTCATGATAGATCTACTCATGAGAATTGAACTCTGTAACTAAGCATGTTTAAGCGAGAACATCACCAGAATGATGACCCTCTAAGAAATTCGTATCTAGTCACCTTAAACAAAATCATTTTGCAATGTGATAAAATGAACAATGTTATGTCGTGTAGACATAGCATATAATTTTTGTTATAGTTTGAAACAATAACATCAATCAAATTAAATTTTGGTATAAGTTGCCAGATTGGCAGACTTTCTTCTTATTAATTAAATTAAAATCGTTAGACGTTTCAAAATAAATTTATTTTATGAGTTAATGATTTGATCTAAGTCATACACAAAGTCAAAATATCGATCTCTATGATTAAGAAATGAAGTAAATTTAATATATACGGTCGACAAATGTAGTTATCAATCTACACTTTTCCAACACACTTTGCCCCCACTTCAAACCACTTGCATTTGTGCGTACGTAGAGGTGTCTATTTCTTTCTCGAGCCTCCTTCGATCTCTTTGAAAAGTCAAATCCTCTCTTCATTTGACTAAAATCACGTTTACTCTTACGATGTTCTGACTTTTTTTCTGTACACAAAACATGACTCACTCGTCTCATCCACTCCATTTAATAAATAATCTAAAATCCTTAAAGCTGCATGTTGATCATTATTCAGTATTCACAATCACTTCGATCACCAAAAAGCTCAAAACTTTCTTTCATGTATACGTACTTTAAGACACACAAAAGAACCCTCGTTTTTACGTGCAATGGATACTGATTCTGAAAGGGGAATAGAAGTACCTTCGTTTTTTCTATGCCCAATTTCTTTAGATATCATGAAAGACCCTGTAACACTCTCAACGGGGATCACTTATGATCGCGAAGCCATCGAGAAATGGTTGTGCACCGCGAAGAACCGCAGTTGTCCCATAACTAAACAACTCCTTACTGATATCGAGCTCACCCCTAACCACACTCTTCGTCGATTGATCCAATCTTGGTGCACTCTTAACGCACCATTTGGTGTTGAAAGATTTCCCACCCCACGACTTCCGATATCAAAATCGCAAATCTTGAAGCTTCTACAAGATTCAAAGTCTTCAAATTTGCAAATGAAGAGTTTAAAGAGAGTAAAGATGATAGTCTTGGAGAGTGAAATGAACAAAAGGTCAATGGAAGCAGTTGGTGCAGCTGATTACCTAGTTTACATAATAACTAACCCTAATAGTAACGTCACGTCATCACTAGAGGCCGTCAGTATTCTTTACCACCTTCATTTATCCCAAACTAGCCTCAAGGCGTTATTCGGAAAGACCGGAGAGTTTGTCGAAGCATTGACTCGCGTGATGCAGCATGAATCCGATCTCGAGTCACACACTCACGCAGTGTCATTACTTAAGTCGATAATCGAGGTTGCAGAGCCCATTCAAGTGATGGCTTTAAAGCCTCAGTTTTTCATCGAACTTACACATATCTTGATCAACAAAATTTCCCTAAAAGCTACAAAAGCCGCAATCAAACTACTCATCGGAGTCTCCTCGTGGGGGCAGAATCGGATAAAGGCGGTGGAGGCTGGAGTAGTTCCGGTATTGATCGACATGCTTTTTGATTGCAACGAAAAAAGAGTCTCAGAGATGGTGTTAATAGTATTAGACCAACTTTGCTTATGTGCACACGGCCGCGCAGAACTGTTAAAACATGGTGCGGGTTTAGCCGTTGTTTCAAACAAAATCTTTCGTGTTTCGCCGGCGGCAAGCAGGATGGCGGTGAGGATACTGCATTCGATAGCGAAGTTTTCCGGTAATACGAGAGTGATTCAAGAGATGTTGCAGTTGGGGGTCGTTGGAAAACTATGCCTCGTGTTACAAGTAGGAGAGTGTGGTAGCAAAACTAGTGAGAAAGCCAGGGAGATTCTAAAGGAGCATGCTAAGGTTTGGAAGAATTCTTCTTGCATACCACATCATTTGGTTTCTTAATTACTATCCATAGTGCAAACATTGGAAATTAAATATCTTGAATATTGAGAAAAAAGAACCGATAAAGAAAGGACTATATATATAAGAAGCTGTTCATTGTTCATGTACAAGTACATGGTTTGATGATGTTTTTGAAATTTGGCATCTAAAAAGTTAAGGTGCATCAAGTTTAGCTTAAAAAGGTGTTGTGATTTTATGGTTTATATATTCACTAATTGTAATGTAAAATTGATTCACAGTTTTTTCATCAAACGTGTTTAAGATTGACTAATGATATATAATAAGAAACGTACTATATGGGGCTAAAACTTGCCTATTTGTTATATGTTGATTGTAGGGCTAAGAATGAATCGGTTAAGACCTAAAACCGAATCATAATCGATAGTTTCAGTTATGTTTAATTCAAACTTATCAGTTTTGATTTTTTAATGGGGCGGTTATCGGTTAAATGAAGCATTTAACTAATAAGGAAGTTGGATATTAAAAACATTATTGTTATATGTTGATTGTAGGGCTAAGAATGAATCGGTTAAGACCTAAAACCGAATCATAACCGATAGTTTCAGTTATGTTTAATTCAAACTTATCGGTTTTGATTTTTTAATGGGGCGGTTATTGGTTAAATAGTGCATCTAACTAATAAGGAAGTTGGATATTAAAAACATATTTGTTATATGTTGATTGTAACGCTAAGAATGAATCGGTTAAGACCTAAAACCGAATCATAAGCGATAGTTTCAGTTATGTTTAATTCAAACTTATCGGTTTTGACTTTTTAATTGGGCGGTTATCGGTTAAATGGAGCATCTAACTAATAAGGAAGTTGGATATTAAAAATAAATTTGGGTAAAATGAAAATGAATTTAGTATAAGAAATGAACAAAACTTGACATAAAAATAACTAAAAAAACTTAATGTGAAACGAAAGTAAGTAAATACAAGACGCCGTATAGAATATATATATATAAAATAGAAAACGATTATAAAGCTTAAAGATAATAACAAAAACTCTAAAACACAACACTCTACAAGTAGTTTTTTTGAAATTTACATACAATAATCTTTAATAAGGTTTCATTACTATAAATAAAAAATACAAAAATTAAAAAATATTTTATTGGAGCGTTCGGTTAATAATGTGACGGTTTTTGTGATAAACGGTAACCGAACCGCCCTTATCGGCAAAATTTAGAAACTGATCAAACCATCGGTTTTTTAAATGGTTCAGTTAGTGGTTAAACCGGTCGACACGGTTTATGGCATGGAGTGACCCGGCCGGGTTAATGGTTAAACCGGTCGACACGGTTTATGTTGATCCGTTTTGACCCGGTTTTGTTTTTTAGAAAAAAAATCATTTTTTAACCTTAATCCATAACTCACTTTCTAATGTCTTAAAATCTTTAATTTGATTTGATTGTGAACCATTAAGAATTGTTGTTTGATTTTTGAATTTCCTTTTTTTTGGTATTATATATTATGTTGAAATTGATAAATGTGTTTAGATTGATAATATTGTAGGTTTATGTTTTTTTGTTATTATATGCAATGTTTTTCATTACTTTTTGCAAGTTTTATATATGTGTATACACACATATACATATATTTGAAATTTCTGAAAACTAGGTTGACTCGCCGGTCAAACCGGTGGACCCATGACCCAGTGAGGAGACCGGGTCAACCAAAACATCGGGTTTTAAAACGTTGCATTTTTGTTCAGTTTAGTATCAACAAAAATTACAAGAAGAAAAGCAAATTAAGATGGAAAAGAAGCCTACACTTGGGTACCAAAACAAAAAAAAAAAGAAAAAAGTGTTTGCATTTTTATCGGGTAAATATTTCTAATCTGTTATCATGATTTCTGTTAATTTAATAAGTATAAATTTCTTTTTTCAATTTTTGTGGTAAATATTACCGGTACGAGTAATTGAGTCGATATAGTGTTAAGCTCGAACTCAACTCGATTAGAAAACTCGAATCTTGAAACTTGAGTCATCGAATTCAATTGAGCCTTTCTTCCAAGCTTGAGCTCGACTTGATTAGAAAACTCGAAGCTTGAAATTAACTCGAGTTAATTAAACTCAATTGATCAACCTTTATTTTCAAGCTCGAACCTGATCAACTCAATGAGCTAACTGATACTATCCAGCCCGACTCGACTCAATTGCCAAATTTAGTATAATAAATAATAATCTTAATAAATTTTCGCGTACATATATATATAAATATATATATATATATATATATATATATCTATATATATACACGCACACACACATGCATACATATATATAAACAATATATATACTATATATATGTATACATATATATATATATATATGTGTGTGTGTGTGTGTGTTTGTGTACATACATAAATGCAATTACAAAAATTAAAATATATGATCAAAAATAGTAAAAATACCTTGATATTTTCGATGTGAAGAAGCAATGTAGTCCAATTAATGATTGTACAAAGATATCTAAAATATATATTAATACAACAAACAACAAAAATTACATAAAAAAAGAAATATACTAAAAAATAAAAAATTATGAAATGTATAAAAATTACAATACATTTGATTAAATTGACACTTTATTAAAGTGTGAAAAGGATTAACAAAAAAAAGTTGAATACAATGGAGGTGATGAGAGTAATGGAGGTGAAGAGAAATAATGGAAAAAGAAAGAAAAAGTGATGAAGAAGATTAAAATTCTGTCATAAATACAATCTTCAGACCTGGTTTTTTTAAAAACCCGGGTCCAAATGTAACACCGTAAAATCTTAAGTCAATTTTTTTAATAACGCTACGGAAGCATCAAACAAAGATTTTCACAAAACATAAATATTTACAACTGATTACGAATACTATCATCAAAACATCCGTTGTGTTACAAAACATAATGTGACTCGTTTCAAAATAAAACCAATATCAGAGCGGGGTTAAGCTTTCCCTTAACAAACTCCACAAACTCATAAACTTGCAAAAACAAAGAACACTGGGGAATCGGCACAAAGCTAAGTGAGAGGAAACTAAAACACAACAGCAAGCATCATCAATCGATATAAAAGCATGTAATCATATAACCAAGAAGACCGGCGGTTCGGCGCAGAACCTACAACGAATGCCGGCTAAAGCAAATGTTTGCCGATAGCCCTCCGCTAAATTGACACAGTCAAATTCCCCTCTGACACAACGCTGCATCAGTAGGACTACAACTGTTCAACCAATCAGCAGACGAGCCCAACCCAATTCTATGAGTAGCTGACTTCTTAAACGCAACTCAATATCATCCAAAGAGTACGTATCGGCCAAATAATCATACAATCAGATATAATCAATTCAACAATCAACAAGCATCAGACTCAACAGTCTAGCTATCACGAACGCATGCATCACATCAATTATATCAATCATAACATTTACCATCCGTGAGTTAACATCCACTCACCTCTTGTTCTCAAAAGCTGCACTCGGATATCTAATATCACCGAGCCTTGGTATTGCTTGAAAACACAGCAACACCGAAATTAGTTTCGGATTCATAAATATATATACCCACATATATTTATATCACATATGCCCTCAAATAGCACAATACTTCTCATATAATAATAAACACATATGACATATCATTAATGTACATCAAAGAACAATCCTTGCTGAAAACTCAAGATCGCGTCGCGACCCATAAATCCGTCGCGTCGCGACGCCTTGGAATGGCTTTGACTTCGAATTCGAAGTCTACTTCGCACGGACCCTTCGAGTTCAGCTATAAATAGCACCAATCAACTCAGTTTTTCTCCTCTTTAATTCAAAATCGATCTTGACATGTGTGGAATTTTATTTTATTTTTTGAAACTGCTAATGTGAAAATGTATGTACATTTCCAAAATGTAGGTTTATTAAAATGGAAAAATATGTGTGCATCTAGAAGCACATATTTTCACACTCACAAATACTTAAATAAGTAAATGAGAAATAACTAACATACTACTTATTTAAATTGTTTGTGAATGTAAAAACATTTAAAATAGGTGCTACTAAAAACATATATCATATCCTTTTATTAAAAAATGAAAAAAATAAAAAGAATTAGAAGATATAGCAAATGTAGAAATAGTTGCATCATCAATTAGATGCACTTTACACAAAATCAAGACTTTCTCTTACACATGATTATTCAACAGCTTCATCTTTAACCAGAACACTCAAAATTGATTAAACAACCAATTGATCAAATGCAATCACTTGTTTTCAAACCCAATATTTACAAAAAAAATACAGAGAAAAACCTTCCAATAAACACGTCAGGTTGCAAGCAAAAATTAAATAAATGAAATTGCAAACAATTCCTACAAAACAGGCCGCGTGAAAGGGGCGACCGCGCAGGCCCATGGATTAAAGGGGGTCTTTTTTTGTGTGTATAATGTATATGTTTTAAGACTCTAACCCTAGTTTAATTAATCTATTATGAGTTAATTATTGTAAACACTAAGGACTTCTTAAATATTCGAGAGTAACACTCTAAGTAGGAATCATATGTTCAATTGCTAAAATCTTTTGATCCAGTAGAACACAACACCCCCTTTTGTATGGACAAATCGGTGGGAAAAGGTTGTTTCCCTCATGTTTCCCACATAATCGACCATGGATAAAGAAATCATGGTTAAACCATTTCCCTCAAATTTTTCACAAAATTCGTGTAATATCCGTTAAAAATTTGCGAGAAATTCTTTGAAAATTTCTCATCGAATTGTTTGGAAGGAAATGTCTTTGTGATGCCTGATTTTCTAAGTTTGTCAATTGATTATCTGGTAATTAATTGATATTTGCATATTAGTTTGTTTACTAGTTTGCTTAGTGTAATTGTTTAGTTGGTATTTGCATATTAATTGCTTAGTTGGTAATTGGTTAATTGGTTATCTAGTAACTAATTGACGTTTGCATATTAGTTTGTTTCTTAGTTTGATTAGTTGGTAACTATTAGATTTTAATTTTTGAATTGCTGTTTATTAGTTTTACTTATTTTGTATTTGGTTAATTGGTATTTGCATATTAGTTTGCTATTTTTTAAATTATATTTTAAAAGAAACACTTATTTGGTTGTCAATTGTATATTTTCGTCTATTGTTGAATTTAAGCACATACAATTGTATGTTTCTTAATCAACGTATTTATATAGTTTAGTATTTTTAGGGACCCAATTTTAGTTTTGCCCCGGACCTCGGAAATATATGAGACGGACCTGCTACAAAACCTTACGTTCTTCATGCTTGGGGATGAAATCGGACTTCAAAACTCTTGATTTCTTCATGTTCAACAAAAAACGGTGAGCAGATATAAGAGAGATGGAAATATGGAATGGAAAACATCGAAGACAGATCCCCCAATTATCTACATTCTTTCTGATATGATTTTTTTTTAAGTAAGAAACTTTAGGAAATAAATTACTACTAATTATACCATCTACAATGGGTGAAAGACTGTTCGTTGGCCCAACATTCTCGGCCTTCTCCACTCATGAAAAGGGAGGATGACAATAGACATCTGATATATGTGTAATAGGGTTGTTTATAGAATCGATTTCGGTTTTCTAGAATTGATTGAATCAAATTGTTTAGGTTTGATAGTTTTTACCTTGATTTGATATTGATGTGAATACGAATTACTAGTTGTAAAACTAATTCAAAAACCAAACAAACCAATTCAAATTGGATTATCTAAATTCAATTCGGTTTAAATTTTGTTTTTTACAAATCACATTCAAATATTGAACACAGGTATATGAAATACGATCATGAGAAGTGCTCTTATGTAAACTTGACATAACTTGAGCTTTATGTCAATTTTTCTTAAATATTACACTACTAGAATAGATGTCTGTGTGATACACATATTGGTTTAAAAATGATAAATCTTAAACATTAATAAAAAGATATTCGGTAATTATAAAACACGAAAGAAATTAGAGTTTAAAATAATAACGATAGACGGTGTCAACACACAAATCAGCAGTCGAAGCGTCAAAGCGAGATTGAGGGCAAATGTGACGGCAGAAACGTAGTATCATGATACGAAGAGACATGATATTATTTCGTGTATAAGTCATCGATCATTATTGTTACAGTTTAGACAATAATGTCAAGTCTTTAATGGTTATGATTAAAAAATAAAAATGATTATAAAATGTTTTAAAATGATAAACTTACCAATTTGATTACATATAATATTTTTAAAATGTTAAAAAAAGTAAATATAATATTTGTAAATTATAATAGACAAATATGATATTTTAAGATTAAAAAAAACATATATGAAATTTATCTTATAATTTTAATTCAAATTAAAGTCAAAATTGAATCCAATTTGACTAAAAAATCAAAATTCAAATTCAAAATTTGATTAAACGGAGATCAAGAATGAAAATTTAACTTTATTTTATTAAATAAAAAGTTTATTATCATTCAATAAAATTAATACATGTTAATATTTTATTTCTATGAGAAGATGGGTTACATTTTACATTATACTTATTGTCCCTTTCTAAAAAAATAAAAATAAAAATTAAATTGTGTATAATACGTATTCTAATTCTAATTACATGCCATAAAACAAGGATGTGATATAGACATATAGATGTGGTCGAGAAATAATAATGATTAAGTTAAGTTCAATAACACAACACCCGTCGATATCTTGATTAATAATCAAGGTATTCATCCATTGAAACCATACAAGTAATTAAATTATTAGAAGAATGTTCAATATAGTTCATACATAATTCATAGTTTAAGGGACTAATTTTAACCTTTGGATCAATGGTCCATATTGAATTTTAAAAATTTGGGCGGAGTGACATTTTCGTAATTCACATGTGATACTTTTACAAATCACATGTGATTGTATACTGAATCACATGTGATTAAATATTGAAAATTTTATGACTATGTTTTTTACATGAACTTTATTGAACACAACCCTAAATCACTATTCTATACTTACATACCAACCGAACATGTATAAGACAAAAGTACTAAACATGTTTTTTCACGACAAAATAAAAGTGCTACTTTAGCAATAACAAAAACAAATTTGAACCACAGAAATCCTCAAAGTTAGCAACACCAAAAGCTTTAAATTCAGCCCTTAAAATTCTCTTCTCGACAAAAACCAAACATTCAATTCTGTTTCAAACCCAATCTCGTTGATTTCTCTTCTCTGCTCCTTCCCCGATTCTGTTGAACAAGGCCACCAATTTAGATCCGATCTCTGGTATCGTTTAAGGCGATGCCAGAGGTCGGCAATATTGTCTCCGGCGTACCCCCGTCGCCCTCCAACTCTTTATTTGGAAAATACGAGCTCGGTAAACTCCTAGGTTGTGGTGCTTTCGCCAAGGTCTACCATGCCAGAGACATCGTTACCGGCCAGAGCCTTGCCGTCAAGGTATTCAATAAACAAAAAATCACCAATAACTCTAGTCTCATGTCCAACATCGAGCGCGAGATTGATATCATGCGCAGGCTCCGTCATCCCAATATTGTTAAATTGTATGAAGTTTTAGCAACGAAAACGAAGATCTATTTCGTTATGGAGCTCGTTAAAGGCGGTGAGTTGTTCGCCAAGGTCGCCAAAACTCGTCTTAGTGAATCTCAAAGCCGGAAGTATTTTCAGCAGTTGATCTCTGCAATCGGATATTGTCATTCTCGAGGTGTTTATCACCGAGATCTGAAACCAGAGAATCTCCTAATCGATGAGAATGGCAATTTGAAGGTTTCAGATTTTGGTTTGAGTGCTGTTACAGGGCAGATCCGAGACGACGGTTTGTTACACACGCTGTGTGGGACACCGGCTTACGTTGCGCCAGAGATACTTACTAAGAGAGGATACAACGGAACGAAGGCAGATCTTTGGTCATGTGGTGTCATCTTGTTTGTGTTGACCGCCGGATACTTGCCATTCAATGATCCAAATCTCATGATGCTGTATAAAAAAATCTATAGAGGGGATTATCATTTCGCGAAATGGATGTCAGCGGATCTCCGGCGACTATTATCTCGTCTCCTTGACACGAATCCGACGACGAGAATCACCATAGATGAAATCACAAGTAACCCATGGTTCAGGAAAGGAAGCAAAGGAACAAAATTTTACGAGTGTGAAGACGAGGAGTTTCTCGTGAAGCCAGAACAGGATACTAAAATGACGGCATTAAATGCGTTCGATATCATCTCGTTTTCCTCCGGTTTAAACCTTTCACCTTTCTTCGATAACACATATAATACGCCGGGGCAAGGGGAAAAGCTGCTAGTGGCCGGGCCGCCAGAGGAAGTTATCGACAAGATTCAGGAGACGGTGAAGGAGGATGACGTAAGGATAAAGAAGCGAAAGGATTGGGGTATGGAGTTGGTATGGCAAAACGGTAAATTTGTGATCGGATTAGAGGTTTTCCGGTTGACGGAAAGAGTGGTGGTGGTGGAAGTTCGGAGTAGAGGTGGAGGTGTAGAGATGTACGATGAGTTTTGGAAGAACAGGATCAGGCCGGAGCTGCTCGATAGACGACGGGAAGTTCAGGTAGGTGGCAACTAGAGACAGGACAGTGTGTGTCGAGCAACTTTATTTGTCAAAAATAAGTTTGTAAATTTATTTTTAACAAAATAAACATTTTTAACCTAGTGCTCTCAGTCTTGTATATAAAGCGTTGAGAGTTCATCTAGTTGATTCACGTGTTCCAATTGATGATGTATATGAGCATCCGATGTTTGTGCATATAATGGCAGGCTGAGCTCGACTTAGATCGGACAATTAGTCTCAAAGTATCTAAATAACGTGAGATGTGACGTGACAGCATAATCAATCCTCAAGCCTGTATCATGGCATGACTTAAGAAGACAATTTTGTATATTGTTTTTGTTGGAAATTCTAGTAAAAATCATGTGTTTGGACACATTTAAATACGTATATCTGTATATATATATGCCATATATACTTGATCCTTAATGGGTTTGTGTTCTCCTTCATGAAAGCTTCGGAACCATTATATACTGTACCTCAAGAAAAAGTATGTGTGAATGAGATATTGATACTTAAAGTTGAGTACTTTAAAAGAAATTTAGCAAAAACAAGGGGTGCGGGAATGTGTCGCACATAGAAGGAAGAATAAACTCTTAGTAGGCTTATGACCATGGAATTGCAATGGCTTACAAGTTTCTTTATGTAGTTTTACTCCAAGTCCTACTCACACGCAGGTGGTGAGAACGGTGGATTTCGTAGGCTAAATTCAACGAACTTGTAAGTTAAGACACATAGTTAATTCGATCAATTATTTGTTAATTACGAATCAATTATTACAAAAAATACTAAAGGCACATAATTAAGACACATAGTTAATTCGATCAATTATTTGTTACTAACAATTTATAATTACACATATATTGTTATACATACAAAAAATAAAAACACATAATTACATATTTGTATCATAATTCATATACATCGAGTTAAAAGGCCCGCTTTGGAGTTCGTTAAGCCTTAGATCACACGTATTAAATGAGTGCAAAGCCTGGCTAAGGAGGAAGTGTTTTGAAGACCATTTTACTCTTTTACAAAAAGAGGCGGGCTTGACACTTCTTTCTCAGGTGGTGTTTGGTTCGTTGAAATATAAGAATTGGAATTGGAATCCTTAGGTAGTGTTTGGTTGGAGGGATTCCTAGGGAATTCTTAGGAATTGGAATCCAATTCCAACAAAATCTTTTGTTTGGTTCAAAAACAAGGAAGGAAAAGGAATCTCAACTAAGGAAACCTTTCCATCAGTCAAGGGATTTTAAATTCCTTCCCAAGTTGGATGGAATTCACTTTCCATCATCCACTTCATCTGCTCACCACCCAACCTCACCATCCAATCTCGCCATTCTCCATCGCCATTGTTATCGCCGCCGGCGCCGGTAGCAGATCGAACAAACTAGTCGCCGCCGTCTCACCCTCATCGTTGTTCTTCACAGATCGGCGCCTTTCTAGGTCGAACAAACCAGTCACCGCCGTTTACCACCCTAGTTTGCAAAACCCTAAATCGAAGTCGCCGACCAATCGCCGCCGTTTACCACCATAGTTTGCAAAAACCTCATCGTTGTTCTTCACAGATCGGCGCCTTTCTGGTTGCCGCCCATGAAAAACCCTAAATCGGTTCTTGACAGATTTAGGACGCCGTCTTCTTTAGTTATAGCCTCCGATTGTGGTGGTGCTTTTGGTCGGCGACTTCGATTATGATGGAGTGGTGACGGTGGCGACCAGAGACTTTGATTTTGGGGGCGGTTTAAGATGTTGACGGTGGTTTTGGTGTGGTGGTCATTGGCTTCAATTGTCACAGCTCATTTCATTCTAATTCCATGGACAAGTTACCAAACACACTAGTTAAGGAATTGGAATTCACATTCCAAATCCTTTAGAATTTCAATTCCTAAGGATTTGAATTCCAATTCTTAACATTCCAATGAACCAAACGCCACCTAATAGTTTAATACATTTAATAGTTAAATGTATCTACTTTGTTTATTTGCAGGTTGAATTACTTATCGGTACAATGTTTTAATATTGTTTCATCAAGATGATTCAAATTCTTTTACATAATTAAGTTTCAATGTTTTCCTATTATCTTGAAAAAAATAAAATCTGTAAAAGCAGAATAATATAAATGGAGATTTTATGTTACAGTTTATTTTACAAAAATTTTACACAACACCAATGTTGACAAAACAACGTAATTAGGTTCATATAAAAACAAAAATATCTTAAAGAGTTATTCTTTATTTACTATACCAATTACAATGCACTACAATCTATATATATACTAAAACAAAATCCTTCAAAGATGAGTTGACATTGCCCATTATTCTCTATTGTAAAAACTGAAGCAAATTAAGCTGGCTCATGATATGACGTGGCTTGATTTGAGTGTATTTGTGTACATTCACCTTTGCTTCTCATTCATCATAAATCCTCA
>JAUEJL010058204.1:0-57843 GCA_032274825.1 Drosophyllum lusitanicum | reverse complement strand
ATCCCCTCAGGATTTTAACACCTGAACGAGACTAGAGCCTGGGGATTATGAAAACTAGAATCTCAAGCTCCTATAAGTCTGTTGCCGAACACACCCCTAGTCCATTGTTCATAACGGGACTTAAACCCACAACCTCTTCATAGAGGACACCAATCCACAACACCAGGGGTGTGTTCAGCAACAGGCTTATGGGGAATTATAAGGACTTAGGATTCTAGTTTTCATAATCCCCAGCCCTCTAGCCTCGTTTAGGTGTTAAAATTTTAAGGGGATTATTAAAAACATAATCCTCAATAAACCCCAAAATAATAAAAAAATCAAGTAGCTTATGGCTTGAGCTTGAGATTATCAATTTTAAGGGGATTATTAAAAACATAATCCTCAATAAACCCCAAAATAATAAAAAGTTATATGTAGAAATATATCACCCTTTTCATTAACGCACACAAATATCAAAAAGACACAAATTCACAATTACTTTTAGAACACATATATCGTAACTTATTTTGATTGATATAGGTTTTGGTGAAAATTACGGAAAATTTATAAAATAATAATAAAATACTTTGTGATACTAGAGTCATAAAAATAAAAATATCGGTGAATTTATTTGAAAGAGTTAATTCTAGATGTACTTTTTTGTTTATTTGTTATTTTTTAAAATAAATTACTAATTTGGTCTATTTTGTTGCATGTTTTGCTAATTCAGTCCTTTAAAATAAAAAATTTACATTAACAGTCTTTACAATACCAAACTTGTTACTAGTTTAATCTTTTATACTAAGTTCCGTATAGCAAACTTATTACTTGTTTTGTCTTTTATACTAACTTCCGTTTGTCTGAATGTTAGTTGTCTTTTAATATCAGTTTTCTTTTGAGAACAATTTCATATATACCTTTTTTAAATTACAAAATATCTCATATATCCAAAAAAATATTTTAACATTATTATATTTACGTATAAAATAACTTATGCTTTAGAATATATGATATTTTCTCTTTCTTTTAATATTAGTTGTCTTTTAGTGGCTGCTAGCATATTCTAGGCATTGTTTTTGATCTCTCATTTTCTTCCCATGCTTCAATAAGTGCATCTTCTTCTCTGTTGCTACTTGAGCAAGTATAGCATGTTGTGCACAGATCAAGATTCCAAGTTCAAAATCAAGAATTGAAAACATGTTTGAATGAATTCATGATCATACTCTCTCTGTGTGCACATGAAGAAGCTTGCTAAATGCTAACCCCCAATTTATTCCAAGTTCAAACTTGAAAACTGAAAACATTTTGGATAACTTGCTTTCTTCCCTTGCTTTGATCAAGAAGTTTGCAACACCCCAACCAAGAAATTACCTTTCAAAATGAGAAATCAAGAAATCAATTTGAGAAACCCAGATCAGTTCCTATGCCATTGGTGAATGGTGAAACCTTCTCTACTCTAATCTGGATTTAAAGAAACCCATATCCATGACCAGGAAATGTAAGTACAAATTGAAGAACATATATACAAATTTAACAGATAGTATGGGTTTTGAACAGATATGTGCGATGATGAACTTACAAATCGAAGAACTTAAGGATTGCGTTGTCACCGGGAGTTGGTCGAGGTTTTTTGCGGCGGTTCTTGAACGGAATTTTTGGGTGAGGGTGAGTGATGAAGGGTTGTTTAGAAAAGGCGGAAGATGTTTGTCGACGGAGGTAACGTTGGTGGTGGATGAGGCAGAGTCGGTGGTGGCGATGGTTGTGACGGTGGAGATGAAACGCTGTTAGAAGAGATAGGAGGGTGGGGGTTAATAATTAATAAATTTTATTGAATAGTTACTAGATTAAATATACGTATGAAATACGGATTGGTTTAAATAATAATAAATATTAAAAATTAATAAAAAGATATTAAATAATTATAAAACGTTAATTAAATGAAAACTAACAAAACAACAAATAGCATCATCAGTCAGATAAGAGTGAAAACGTCAACACGAAGGGTGTGCAAACGTAAAGGTAGAAATTTTGTATCATAATCAAGAGATGTGATTATATTTCTTGTATAATTTATCGATCATTATTATTATAATTAGAGATAATAAGGTTATTGATTATAATTTAAAAAGAATTTTAAATTATTATATAATATTTTAGAATGATAAAACTAAGAATTTGATTAAATATGATATTTAAAATACTATAAAAAGTAAATATGATATTTGTAAATCAAAATGGATAAATACCATATTTTAAGATTTAAGAAGGATATATATTAAATTATCTTTAATAATTTTGATTTAAATTAAAGTTAAAATTAAATCCAATTTTAATAAAAAAAAGTCACAATTAAATTTTAATTTTGATCCGGCTAAGATTTGATAATTAATTTTTTTTATCCAAATCCAATATCTAGAATTATATAATACATTTTATATAAGTTAGTCTTTTATTTATATTAGAAGATAATTATATATTAAGAAAAATCTTATTTGAATAAAAAGATGAAAATACTCTTAAGTTGAATAATAGTTAGTCTAGAGGACTAAACTAGTGATGAGTTTGTTAAAATAAAGACTATTAATATAATTAAATATTAAAATTTTAAAATTTTAAAATTATATTTTTTATATTAACTTTATTAAACATAACTCCGAAAACTTAATAAGAGTATTTATGTTTAAGGTAACTTGTCAAGAAAATTTAATTTAAATATAAATTTATCAATAAAGAAAATATATTTCTTTAGTCGAGAAAGACTATAAATTTAAATGACATGCTGACTACCTAGTCACTAGGTTTCAGACTTATGTGACATCCACCTAAGCACTGTGTCACCATCTATGTTAACATGGTTGTCCATTTAATCGCCATATCATAATTAACAGTTTTTAAATAGGGTAAAATTAATCAAGTTTAAAAACTATTTAATTAAGGTTACTTTCTTTAATTTCATATTATGAAATAACTCATGAGTCATATGAAACAGTTTTTAAACTTAGTTACTATTCTGTGAAATAAACCCCTTTTAAATTAATTTTTCAACAAATACCATTTATTTATAAGAATAATTTTAAATATAGATTTAACCATTAATTAATTATTAATTCCTTATAAACTTTTTATATTATAGCAGATTAATTGTGTTTATTTTTATACATTTTTATTCTTTTTTTAATTTGATTTATTATTATTAACTTTTATAAACTTTTTTATTTGGTCCATCCATATACAGTATCATAAAATTTTTGATATGTCACTATTCGTGAACTTTTATGATATTCGTGTTCATTTTCATCTTTGAGGTCGGACTATTCTTTCATCCATATAAAAATAATTATAGTTTTAGCTAAACGCGTAAATATAAAATTATATTTTCACATAAATAATTATATGGTTATCCAAGTCTGAGATTGAGCTATTATTTCCTTCATACAAAAAAACAATCACATATGTAACTAAGCAAATATAACATGATACTTTCATATAAATAAATATGATTACTCGTGTATTTACACGAGTATTTAAACTAGTTCATTCTTATAAGATTTTCAATTCTGAAAAAAACAAACATTTTTTGTATGTGGCTCAAGAACAATTATAAATTATTATTAAATAAAGTAATTATCACCAAAATTGATTAAATGTCTCAACTCTCAAGATGTCATCAATCTAATTAAGTTGGTATCAACTCAAAGTATTTAAAATTTCTATTTCTCAATGAGTTTTCTATGCCATGTCTTAATCCATTCTCTTAGAATTAGTGTGAAATGATAGTACTTTTTTACATGTATATCACTTTTTTGAAGAAATGCTTATATACCATGAAGAAAACCCAAAAATTGATGTGATTTAAATGTTTTGTTTATTTAGTAAGTAGAATTTGACCTAATATTACCATTTATTTATAATCAATTTTCAAAATAAAAAACTATTCATTTTGATTTTTCACTTTTTACCTTTAAGTTTGTCAACTTTTCATTTTTAACTTTTAATAAATTTTTAATTTTTACCCTTAAGTTTATATAAGTTACATAAGAACACTATTTTTTTATTTTTTATTTTTAACCCTTGATAAAATTTTATCTTTTTTTACCCTAAAGTTTATAGTTACATTTGATCTTATAAAAATATTTACTATTATTTACAAATCAAGGTGATTTAGAGTTATCAAGATGTATTAAGGTGTCTCTTTGTTAGAGGTTAACGGTTCAAGTCATGTTTACCTCATTTCAATTATTTAATTTTAGCCCTTACTAAATTTTTATTTGCCCTTTAGTTTATATAAATTACATTTGATCTTATAACATTACTAAGTTACATAGCCTTATGTATATAATATAACCATCAAATGCGCTAGATACATGTTAAACTAAATATAGTCTCACCTAACTCAACGCGCGGGCTTGATATACGTTGTTATTTATCATACTCATATCTATTCTATTATTCACTACCAATTGAACTTAATGGTTTTAATCATAGCCTAATTTTGCTTTTGAAAATTTACTACTCAATCTTTAATGTCATTTGAGATTTGTGTGTGTGTGTTTCTTTTTTGTAGTAATCTCAGTGTAGTTAAGTGGTTGTAGGTGCATTATGATATACTAGTGTGATACCCGCGTAATGCGGCGGAAACAAATAATTTATACTCGTTAACATGTCCGTTTTCAAGACGTAAAGAGTATGGTATTTATGTAGTACGATAACAGTGAATAATTTTCATTTTGTGACATGTCTAATTTCTTTATCTTTTTTCCATTTCGTTTACTTTTTTGTTATCTATAATTGAAAAAAAATGTTATGAAAATATTTTTTAATAATTAAGTTAATTTGTATTGGCTTTGACTTTTAAAAAAATTGTATTGACTTTGATTTTCTTAAATATGTAAAGTTTAGTTATTAAAATGGAATATAAGAATCTTATTAACTATATCTAATAGTTACTCAATTTAGTTTATATAAGGGGTAATTTAATAATTTCAAAACACTTAAATTTTAAAAGTTTAAACAAAATGCATAAATGTTTTATAATATAGTATAGATAGATGAAAATAGAGATGATGCTACTAGTACTGGTGCTAGATGTAAATGTAAAGTCCCAATTTTTTTTAAAACTATAATCATTATTCAAATAATATAATCGAACCATTAAAATTTGTAAATATAGAGTAATTAAATCCTTTGCAAACAACGGAAGCTAAAGAAAACATGATTGTTTAAAACATTCAATTAAAAATCTATTTGACACCACTACCACTGTCGTCAGGCCGGAACCTTGCCTTTATCTTTACATGAAGTTCCTGAAAACACAAGTCAACAACAGGTAAGCACAAAGCTTAATGAGTTAATATCGTACTTACAGTTTATAGAGGATAACACACTGCAAGTAAAGGCTCCGCCCTTGCTGCCGCATCTCGGGTCCGACCTATTGATGCTTAAACTCGGGCCCCGCCCGCTATGACACATCATAGGTCCTACATTCAGATGATGTCATCTCCTCCCAGCTAGCCACATAGGCTTGGTTGGTCCACAAAATTCACAGGTCAATAACAACTATCACATATAGCAAATCAACTATTAGTTGCTTACATGTAAACTGGTACACAATACTATTACATACACTGTGAGTAAATATTATAATATAACAAATAAGTTAATGTAAACTCACCTAGTTACAGCTTAAGTCAATTAACAGCTACTTATTGGGTATCTGGAAATTAAACGTTTACTAGCAAATGCCTATAGTTTAGGTTTCCTAAAACATTAGTCATTAATTCGGGTTTTACACCCTACTTACTCTAATAAACCATGTTACCCCCACATTTCATACTTTTCGATCCACTAGTCCCCTAAGGTTTTCGATTCGTATTTTCGATTCAACACTTATCATGAGGTTTATGATTCTGACTCTCAACAAGGTTTTTGATTACTATCCCACGATTCAATAATTTACGATTCTAATTAACGATTACGATTAGTGATTGCCCTCAAGTCCATTTTACGATTTCGATTAACACTTTATTACTGATTCACGATTTTGACTTGGGGAGTGATTTTTCCATTCAACATCACTATTGGTTTTCAATCCGCGATTTGCTATTTAACCCACAATTCAATTTACGATTCGTTCACTATGGTGATTTACGATTCCAGTTTCTAACTCAATTTAATTGTTCGATTTACGATTAGTGTTATGAGTAAATTACGATCCTCGTGCCTATTTGCATGGTTTACGATTCCAAACTCAATTCATGATTGAGGAATCTCACGAAGAAACTCACTGTTTTCGATTCCCTTAACTAATTACCCTGATTTATGATTCTGATTACCATAAGAACATTTGTGATTCTTATGAATACCGTTAAACATTTTACAAATCAAACTCGATCAAAACTCAACCATTTCATTCATTCTTGTTTTAATAGATTCCTGACATCATTTTAATCAACCCTTATCAATTAATCGAAATAACAAGAAGTATTGAGTGATCTATGCCGGATTTACGTCCTCAGTTCTTTCTTTATTTTGGAACAGCAACAAAACCAATAAGACTCGATTAAATCTTAACTCATTGATGAAAAACTATATGTAAATAATCACTCATTGATGTAAAAACTATATGTAAATAATCACTATAGTAGGAGGTCATTACCTGATGATTTCTCAACAATTAGAAGTGAAAATAATGAGGATTGGTCCTTCTTCTTCTCAGCTACACAAGTCGCACACACATCACTCTATTACCCTTTTAAAATGAGGCTACAATGTTTTCACCTAGGGTTTAGTGCCCTAATATGAATATTTATATCCTCTCCTCGTTTCTTAATAACCAAACCCCCTAATGTTAACCAAACGATTTCTTAATGCAATTTAAAATATAACCACAATTATATAGCTTTTAAATTAATGCTCAAATTATTACTTTTATATTTTCTAATTACAAAGTTGAAAACGTATACTACAATCAAGTTGAAGATTATATTAAAAAAAGGGAAGATGTTTGGTAAAGAAGTTGAAACTATGAAATGCAAAATGGCGTAAAAAACATATGAAGAACGAGACAAATTATCAAAGTTAATTGTTAAATCTTGCTTTTAAAAAAAAGTTAATTGTTTAACGGCAACATGATAATTTAATTTCATAATCTCAATCTTAATTCATAAGTTACTTTAAAAAAAATTATATTTTAAAGAATTGGATATTTAATAATTCTTATAAAAACAAAAATTTCAAACCCATGTAATCCTTTAGATATTTGTATCAAAGACACCCTAGAAAAAATAACTACCCTTAGAGCATGCAGAGTGCTTTCGGTATATGTTTGGTATGGATAAGTTGGTCATTGGTAACGAAACAAAACATCACCCCTTTGATTGGTACCGAGTTTTTTTATGCTTCTCGGTATTTCAATGTCGGAAGAGAGAGAGATGAGAGAAAAAGAGAGGTGAGAAAAAAAATAGTAATAAGGTATTGTTTAAGTTGAAGTATATAAGAGTGAGTATTTTTTAGGTTAAAATATGAAAAGTAAAGATAAATTATTGCTAGTGTAATGCTGACATGAAACGAAGTATTTGAAGCATAAAAATAGATAATGCCCATGTTCTATCAATAATTAATTATATTATGTATAGAAGAAGAAGTGAATGCAAAATAAACTAGGATTAATATTCAAAGAGCATAACATTAGTTCAATAAGAATATGAAAACCAAGCCCTCTTGTCTGATAAGTTGTGTAGTCCTTTTTTCTTTTGTTTTTTCCTTTTTTCCTTTTTTTAAACCTGTTGAGATCCCGATCTGACACCAATTTAAAAGATCTCCTGCCCAAAAAATTCCAAAACCCTTTTTTTAATTTCTGCCCTATTATTTCTTATTATCCGTTGCCATCTTCCTTTGATCTATGAACAAACTCTGTCACAATCAAATCTATATGACCTTTTACAGCTAAGGCTGTTCTTGGAAGGAGATACAGAAGGAAGGTCCACATGAATTAAGGGGGAGGGTTCAAGGTATGCACAGTTGCACACCTCCATATTCTCTGAACTCCATAAAATAAAAATAAAATAACAAATTATCTTCTTTTTTTTTTTTAATATTTTGTCTATGAGAGACATTGAATAGTTTTTGAGTAATCTTGACCCATACCCACTTGATTTTAATGGTGTTTAGGGCTTCCTTTTTGTTGGGTATTTTATAATATCAAGAATCTTGGATGTTTTGTTTGGATTAGATATCAAGAAGAATTGGAGTTTAGGGTTTTGTTAGGTGTTGATTCTTGATCTTGAGTGTGTTGTTTGTGGCTTGATGAATCGGTATTACTTTGCGGGGAGATTGAGTTCGTGTTTTGATGAATCTTGTGGATGATATATATGTTAAACTCATGTTATCTGGGAATAATTACTTAAATATGGTCAAACCCTGTTGGAAGCCATCAGTTGAAGGTGATGAAGGGTGTGTTAGAAAATCTGTAGATCAAATCGGAAGAACAGATGGATTGTTATGGTACAAAGATTTAGGGTCTCATGTCAGTGGTGAATTTTCAATGGCTGTGATTCAAGCAAACAATTTGTTAGAGGATCAGAGCCAAGTTGAATCAGGACCATTGAGTTCTTCGAATTCAGGGCCTTACGGGACGTTTATCGGGGTCTATGATGGACATGGTGGACCGGAGACATCAAGATTCGTGAATGAAAATTTGTTCGTTAATCTTAAGAGTAAGTTCCCTCAATTATATGAAGATTTTGATACGATTAATCATTGTGATCTTATAAAGTATTAATGATGTTGATTTTGATCATTTTTATCCTCTTTTAAATATGATCATAGCATTTTAGACAGTAAGTCGATGCTAGCTAAGTGATGATTTTAGCGCTCAAATACATAGAAGTTTCAGTCAATTTTTATGAATCTAAATCTGGAAATTTGGGCTTACAGCTTGTGAAAACCTGACTAAACAGCAAATTCATTCTTTATTTTGGTTCAGAATTTGCATCTGAAGATCAAGAAATGTCTGCAAATGTTATCAAGAAGGCTTTTTTAGCAACAGAAGAGGAATTTCTTTGTCTTGTAAGAGAACAATGGCGAATTTGCCCACAAATAGCTTCTGTAGGGGCATGTTGTTTGGTTGGTGTTATTTGCAACGGGTTGATATACATTGCTAATGCTGGAGATTCTAGAGTGGTGTTGGGGAGAGCCGAGAGGGGTGTTAGGGGTGTCTCAGCTATACAGTTATCAACAGAGCATAATGCAAGCTATGCTTCTGTAAGAGACGAACTTCATTCCCTGCATCCTGATGATCCAAAGATCGTGGTTTTAAAACACAACGTTTGGCGTGTTAAAGGGATCATACAGGTAGTTTTTGAACATTTTAGCAAGTCAAACACAGTACCTTTTAAATGAAAATCTAGTTTGATTTTTCTTCTCTTTTAACTCCAAGTTTTTCTTAATTGTATTACTTTCTTTACATGTTAAGTAATGGTTTGTTGTTTTCTCTAAGATCATAACGTTTCTAGTCGGTTTTTGAAGATAAAATTGTAACTCTTTCTCAAAAGTCAACTGTGAACTCTCTCTTTGTTAATACTGCTTTCTTCCTGCGATAAAATGCAGTCTTAAACTTTTCCGTCAAATGTTTTACTACCCTGATAACCAAAAGTTTCATACGATTACTTTTTTTTTAAAGAACATGACATTTGTCAGCAATCTTGGAGATAAAGAGTAACTCATTTGACTCCCAAAAGTCAACCATTGTGAACACTTCTTTGTTCCATGAGAAATTGCAATGATGAACTTTTTACAAGATTTAATAAAAGTGTCACTGCTGATGAATCGTCTTAGCCACCCTGTAAGTCTGTAACGATATAAAAATACAAAATATTAAACTTTAAGTCATTGCTAGTTAAGTAGGAAATTGAAAAAAATTATACATAATTCTCTATTTTCGAGTAGAGGTATGACTGTCTACATCTTACCTCCTATACGCTTTGGCAGGATTGGGTTTTGTTGTTGTTGTTGATACATAAGTGGCAATTATTGATGTTTAATAGTTAGTTTTGGTTTTCAGGTTTCAAGATCTATTGGCGATGCGTATCTAAAGAAGGCAGAGTTCAATAGAGAACCTTTATTGGCGAAGTTTAGGCTGCCCGAACCCTTCTTAAAGCAAATACTTAATCCAGAGCCATCAATCTTTATACATAAACTAAACCCAAAGGACCAATTTCTCATTTTTGCATCCGATGGTCTATGGGAGCATCTTAGCAATGAGGAAGCGGTTGATATTGTTCATAATTATCCACGTAGTGTAAGTTTATAATCTTTTTTTGCTTTATTCTCAATAAATCCTGCTTTCACAAGCTACAATCTAGTGAAGAACTTGGAGACAAAAAAGTTAGCTAGAGGGTGTTTGAATTTGCATTTGAAAGTGATTATGTAATATGGAATAACCAGAATCAAATATAAGTTTTAATAAAAACTGCACGTAAAAAATAGTATTTAGGTGTGTTTCTGTTGTAATAATCAGATAATCAGTTTCTAGTAAATTTGAGATACAGACTTGGGTACACCTTTTATATCAATCTTTTTCATCCCTTGATGATAGAATCTTGTTTCTTGCGTAGGGAATTGCAAGACGACTTGTAAAAGCCGCGCTTCGAATAGCAGCCAAGAAAAGAGAAATGAGATATTCAGATTTGAAGAAAATCGATAGAGGGGTTAGAAGACATTTCCATGATGACATCACGGTAGTTGTCGTGTTTCTAGACCCTCCATTGACAAACAGAACTTTCACCCAAGCTTCGGCTCTATCAATAAAAGGAGGTGGTGGGTTACCACGCACCAAGAAGTTGTAGCATTTGAGCTGCACCCGAAAGCCGCTTTTTGTTTATCAGTGTTTGTACACTAAGAGCATCGTCCTCTTCAGTAGTCAAATCAAAATGCGAGTGGAAGGACATATTGAAAAATCTTATGCTAAAATTCTTATTATTATTTTGATCATTTGTGATGGGCGGATGAGGCGGGAGGCGTGTGAAGGACGGCTCGCTGCTAATTATCGCGAAGAGAGGAAACATGGTAAGCGTTTTAAACTCGTTCATATCATGTTTCAGGAACATTTAAACTCGCTGCTAACTAGCGTCTGCTTGTTTCTCAAACGGGTATCTTGCTCTGTTGCTCGTTCACTGCTTGTCTTCGTTCCAACCTGTGTTTTCACAAATCACTTGATATTCATTCCCCGTTTCTTTATTTTGATATAACTTGATTTACAAATCAAGCAAACAAGTTCAGAGTCGTGGCGAAATCAAAACAGTAATAAGCAGATAATCAAATGTTTAACAAATTCTGTAATTCTAATGACATAAAGATCTTATCACAAGCAAACATAATAATAATAGATTAATAGTAATGATCGTCCAATATTTTCTGCAAATTGTTCGATTCCTCAAACGATAAAAGCAATGATCGACCCTGCAAAATTAATAAAAACGAGGTATGGTAATCCGCATGCTGCGGCGGGTATCAGAAAATAAGAATACAAATATAAAAAGCCCTTTATCTCTCAATCTGACTCGCTTTCACACTCTCACTCTCTCCCTTACCTCTGTATGTTGCTTTCAACCTTCGGTCATGTTCATTGGCTTCACCATGGATTTGAACACCGTTTGTCCTACAAGTTCACTTCCATAGTCTTCCTTCACCGGCTTCAACATATACGAACAAATTTAGACGGATAAGATTATAAGATCTCAGACAACATACATCGCTTTCCTCTAATGAGTTTAACCGCTAATGATCTAAATAAAATCTAAATCACACCATGCAGCAACTTAAGTAAGATTTGTGATTTGCTATCAAGTCTTAAACATGCATAACAAAGACTCATGGATACGCACCACAAATTCTGATATGTGCTTTGTGATATATAATTTGAGAGTATTCGTTTAATTTCTGAGTGTTCTTAGCAACCTGCAAGTGACATATGAAGTTTCTGATTTCGGGTTCAAAGATGAATGCTGATTTCTGATTGCGTGAGTTTTTTTTTGTTAGAGTTCCAGATTTAGGCATTCTTGTTTAGGTTAATCAAAGTTTAGTTAGGGTTCATAATTCGATTCCATTTTTTATCTATAATTCTGATTGATTTGTTAGAGTTTCAGATTGAGATACCAGTTGTGTTTATGTGTTTGGGTTTGATTTAATTGTTAAAATTTAATTATGACTTAATTTTTGTGATAGAAATTTTACGGTGGTGCATTTGGTAGTTTATGGTGATTCATTGTAACACCCTACATTCGAAACCATTTTTTAAATAATATTATTCTATTCATTAAGGAATAACTAACATCATTCACTTGATCACAACTGAAAACCATAGTAATCAAACTACAACAGAAGTCTTCAAAACATAGATAACATGTTTCAAACGTAAATTAATAATAATCTTTCTAAAATTCAAACGTCGAAATGTCAACCGCATGCCAAGCCTTCCTGTTATCATCACTAGAAGTAGCTGCAAAAGAGGTAAACTAACAACAATAAGCAATGCTTCATGAGTTCTACTATGTTTACATATATTATATGGCATGTGCAAACATCTGCTATACTAACATCATAAATCGTTACAATCTAAACATGTATTTGCACATATATGCATACATACCACTAATCACATGAATCTGAGTCTCAGAACCCAATCGCGCGTAACTAGCCCCGTGCTATGCTTGGACCCCAGATTCCTCTCAAACTATGATCACCTACCTATGCAGGCCATACATGCTACTTGAACACATAGGCATCTGACTACGCAATACTACATACAAAAATATTTGCAATCCCGTAAGCGTGAACAGCTACAGCTAACTGGAACAACCTACAAGTAGGTTACAAATGATTTATCTAAACACATTCTAGACAAGGGATGAGCAAAATAACCGTATGGACCGAACCGAGCCGAATTACATATAAGCGGGGCGGTTCTCGGTTTCAGTTTTTCTCTTTTTTGGGTTTCGGTTCCGATTCCAACAGGTTCGGTTTTTACCCGGAACCAGACTAAAATATCAAAGGACAATCACTTTAACACTTTTTAAAACAAAATTTAAAATTATCTTATCCTTAATTAATATGTAACAAAATTGCACTCATCTCTTTCAATGTTTTTTTTAGTAGAAAATAACCTTTTGATGATAGTAATAAATTCTTTTTGTTTTTTGTTTACGTATGATATATATATTTTTGAATATATTCAAGTAGAAAATAACATTCCAATAATCATCATAAGTTGATGGAACTTGGTTTAAATTTTTTGGTATATAATTTATAGTATGCAAGCTTAAGTAGAGAAAATTTTAATAGAGGTTTCACATATTCCGGGTTTTGGAACTGAAGAACCGGAACCATAACCGGTTACGGGGCGGTTCTCGGTTCTAGATTTTGGCCAATTTCAGGTTCGACCGGTTTTGGAACCGAGCTCATCCCTACTCTAGACAGTCCCCGTAACACTTTAAGCCTTAACATAGAAGAATGGGTTGAAACTAGTTCTTAAACGAGATTTATCTATTCTGTCTAAGGGTCAACACGTCATTTCCTAAGATACGTGTCGCATTCACCATCTAAGTCACAGAACCATCGGGGTTCAATCACTCAACGCGTTGTGTTTCAAGATCTAACGTGTCGCTAACTATGTGAACTACACAACTCTAAAATATACTATTCCCACACGATTCAGCCCCCTTCTAGCCCTGACATAGAGCATAAATACACAACATGGTGAGGGAGTGGTGGCCTTAAGTCATAAAATTCAGTTTGGCAATCAAAAACACCAATAAAACCCTAATCACCATATAAAACCCTTACCCAGAGCCTAATGACTACAATAAAAAACATGAAAGAACCTTAGTTAACGAATCCTAATAAAAAACATGTTTAAACGAAGAGACGAATAAAACAAGACAAAATAGTTTCATGATAATTTAATCAATTATTGCTATAAATATAGTTAGTAATAGATGGATAATTCAATATGATTAAATAAAAAAACTTTCATGCAAGGACCAAAATAAAATTAATAACTTAAAGGACTAAAAATAATATTTAAAAAAGCAAAAAGATCATTGAAAATATATTAGCGGTTGGATAATTAATGAGGGACCAAAAAGTGTATGAGTTATTGAGTTTCGATAGATAGTAACTGAACCCGTAAAAAATTAAAAATTGAAACTAAATCCATAATTTAAAAAAATGAGAGATGCCAGAATATTAGGGGTGAGCATTTAGCCCGGTTGGACCGGACCGCACCGGAACCGGTGCCGAACCCAGACTGGTTAACATCAACCGGTCCAGTTATCAGTTCTTAAAAATGGCTTAATTCAGTTCCGGTTCGGTGCCACCGGTTCCGGGTAAAAAACTGGAACCGAACCAAAAAAAATTTAAGAAAGCAAAACAATTTCATAATATAATAACCTAATAGTAATCCATTTAAATTCAAAAAAAGTCACATAACACATGTTTTACTAGGAATCATGTGTTATTTTCTGTTTTAATTTATTTTGTAGGTTAAACACTTGTTTTCATTCAAGTTTTAGCCACGTATGATGTCATCATGTAACTTTCTACGTCAACTCTACTCTATAATATTTGAAGAAGTACTATAAGGACTATTTTGTTTAAATTCATTTGTCTCAAAGTATTGACTAGTTGTACAAACTGCATAAGAACATATACCGGTTCTAACCGGTATTTAACCGAAAAAGCGGCACCGGCACCGGAACCGGTTTAGTTTAACCGGTCCGGTTTTCGGTTCTCATTTTTTGCCTAAACCGGGTCCGGTCCGGGCCGGGCCTGTTTTGGCCGTTTGCTCACCCCTATGCCAGATTGTAATTTAGTCAAACAATAATCATGAGAATTTTATGTCCTCCGACTAATCGGTTTTACTCATTCTCATACTAATTAGATTAAAACAAGTGTCAAGATTACAAGAGAAGATTTGGAAAGAGAACCAACAAATTACAATTATATCACGGAGCATATTAATTTTTTTTAATAACTATAGCATATTAAAGTTTTTTTTAAATAAGGGTTTAGTTCATCAATATGTATCCAAGTTGTCATGTTTTGCTATTGTATGTATTGGACTTAGAAAATTTCTATTGTGTGTATCGAACTTTTAATATATCGCAATTGTGTGTATTATACTTTCTATTGTATATACTAAACTTGTACGTTTTTTCCTATTTTATGTAACCAAAATATATACAATAACAACAAATTAAAAGTTTGATACACACAATAGAAACTTTTAAAGTCCGATACACACAATAGCAAAACGTGATAACTTGAATACATTTTAGTGAACTAAACCCTTTAAATAACTATAATTATTGCATATTAGTTTGTCTTTATCGCCCTATTTATGATCCCATTATAGTCATGTAATCATGAAAACAGTTATGACTATTTTAATTTTCTTTCTTAAACATTATTATTTTTCTTTTTATTTATATAAAACTATGTAAAGATAATAATATGAAAAGATCAATATAAAGGTATTATATAGATCTATATAAAACTATATATGTAAGATAAAAATAAAATGTAAGGACTGAAAATGAAACACCTCTCTCTTTTTATTCTCTCTGGCCACCTCTCTATCAACACACACAATAAGTGTGTGTTTGTGTATGCCGTGTTCTTGTGTGTGTATATCTAAGACTTTTGTGTTCGAATCACTTGTGATCTTAAAGTCCATAAAAACATGTGAGTACATCATAAAATCATAAGCATAAAAGCTTAAACTTGAGTTCAAATTTCTTTTAAGCAAAGAAATGGTTTTGAGAGCAAAGAATTAGAAGAAGGAGACAAACCATGAAGATGAAATTAAGATGAGAAAGTAACATCCAAATTTAATTGTAATGTGTATTGTGTCATTGTGTGTGTGTCTGTCAAGGTGGGGAGAGAAGAGAGAGAGAATTAATGTTTGTCCATGGAAGAGAGAGAATGCAAGATATTGAACCTAACTTTAAATAATCTCTCAAAAAATAATCATTAGGAGGTAAATTGAGAAATACATAGGATGTAAAGTATAGCACCATCTGGATGATGTTTTATAAGAGGAAAGAAAAAATTGTCGAGAAATGTAGCCTAAATATTGAAAATTGTTAATAAAAGTAACGTCTAATTTTTTTGGCCGAGAAAGGATTATAAATTTCAATTTGTAACAAAAAAATGGTATAATGACCTCTTAGACCTAACAAAAAAAGGATTATAAATTTCAATTTGTAACAAAAAAGGTATAAATTTAACGCATTATACCCTTTTTTGTTACAAATTAAAATTTATAATCATTTCTCGGCCAAAAAAATTAGACGTTACCTTTATTGACAAATTTTGATATTTAGATTACCTTTCTCGATAGTTTGCCCAAGGGGAAATGATAGTTGCAGTCAATATACCTATATTGTGTTCCCAAATTTTAGGAGAAAGGAAAATGAGAGGAGCGAAAATTATTTAATGAGAGAAAAGAAAAGAAGAGAAATAAAAAAAGGTTTTGTTTTTTGTGTTCTTTGAGTCGGGAAGACGATGAAAGAAAGAAAGAAAATATAAAGATAACATGTTGGGTTCGAGATATCAATATATTAGATCCACAAAAACCCTTACTTGGAAACACAATTTTGAAACACACATATATATGATACATGTAATTTTATATAAACTAGCTAAGCACCCTGTGTATAAACACGGAGATGATTAAATTTATTTTTAAATTTTTTTTAGATTATTAACATATATAGAAAATAAAACTGTAAATCATACTTAGAATATATAATATATTTAAAAATTAGTAAATCTAAACAAAGATGATGTGTTCTCCACCATTATATCTTCTGTTTTTCTAGCTAAACTCCCATGTATAAACACAGGGATAATTACATTCCACTTTTAATTTTTTTTGGTTTTTAGATTACTAATATGTATAGAAAATAAAACTGTAAAACATACATAGAATATAGAATGTATTTAAAATGAGTAAATCTAAATAAATTCGGAAATTCATATATAACATCGTCGTCATATTTTCTATATAACTTCTATATAAACAACATTCATGGTTTTATTAGTAGGGTTGTCTTCTTCATCGCAAATTAGAACTTTCAAACCATTCTTACTCTTTACTCTAGAAACCACCACATATAACGGTTGAGAATAAGTATTTAATTAATCTACTAATAGAAATTATGAAATATGTGGGATATATATATATATATGATTTATATCGAGATTGAAGATTACATGTTCATCCATGAAGATTATCTCAAGGCTAGATGGATTTCTTTGATTGTCATTAAAGAAGTTCCTTCACATGAGAATTACCTTTATTTTGATGATACAATGATCGGATTCACCTTTTACATCTTTTAGAAACTTGAATCTATCTTGTTTCTCTACTATACCATTGCCAGCTTTAGAAGTAGTAATTGCCATTGAATGCAACGGAATGTAAAGCTGAGGAAGAATTGTAAGTAGAATTCAAAATAATAAAATGAGTTAAACTAACATATAACCTAAAATATAAATATTTGAAAATTATTTAATTTGTTGATAATCTTATCGAACTCCAAATCTTATATATATCATAGAAGAATGTTCAATATAATCCATACTTAATTCATAGTCCTAGGAGACTAATTTTAGCCTTTGAACCAATAGTATCAATAGTCCAGATTGCATTTTAAAATTTTGAGCGGAGTGGCATTTTCGTAATTCACACGTGATGTTTTTACAAATCACATGTGATTGTATACTGAATCACATGTGATTGTATACTGAATCACCTGTGATTGAATATTAAAATTTTAGGATTATATTTATTACATGGACTTTATTGAACATAACTCTTAACTTGTAACATAATTTAATAATATTATACTTTATATAAATATATCAATTTTATAAATAATAAAAAATAACCTCTCTTTCGGGTTTTTCTCGAAATTCATTTTTCACTTCATCAAATTGGAGGTGATAGACATTAGTTAATGATGATGCAGCGGCATTACACGTGTTACCAAAACACTGCCACGTAAATGTCGTGATGCTGTGCCTGATCGATTCCTATAAATAAATTCAATAATAAATTAAGGCGTCATTTCTTTAATTTAATTGAACGAAACGAAATAATAATATCATTACGTACGTTTCTATATATCTATCCATATTCAAGTGTTAATTATCTGTTATTAAATGGAGGGAGGCAACACCGACGAGTATGCTAACCTTGTCCGGCTAACCGACGAATACGGCAACCCTGTTCAGTCGACGATCGACATGGACACTGGCGCCCGTCAAGGATTAAGCACCAACGTGGGCTATGCCACCGGAGGCGCAGGCTGCCACTATGACTTCGGCGGTGTTTCTTTTGGTGCTTACATTAAAAACGAACGTGGTACCACCACCGATGATATTGGGCATGGAGGAATTAGGAGGAAGGATAAAGATGAGGGGACAGAGAAGACTGATGGTGGTGGTAGGCGGTCGGACACAGGCGGTGTTGACGGAGGTGATGGCGAGGCAAACAGGCACCGAACAGCTAGCAGAGCAAACACAAGAACATAATTAAAGATCCATATATTAATGATCGCAAGGAAGGAAGGAGAATGTAGCTAATATTATAAGTTATTTTCAATGTTTATTTTCTAATTCAGCAGACGGATGGATGGATGTTTTAGCTAGCTGGGCTGGATTACTCGCACAAAATATTTCTTTCTCCTCCGTAAGGCCGTAAACGAACCGTTCATGAAATTGATTGACAAGACGTTCATTTATGTGCGTTTGTTTAATAGACAAATATACACGAACAAGATTTTTCGTTTATTTAATTGAATATGCATGAGCAGAGTTCTTATTCGGTCGTTTATGTTTGGTTATCCGTTTATGTTCGGTTATCCGTTTATGTTCGTTATATTATATGTATTATATTATATGTGCGTGTTTATATATAGTGTTTTTTTGTGTTTAATAATATTGAATTTGCAATCTAGTGTGTTTTTATTCATTTACGTTAACAAAAATGTGCATGAACTAACTAATTTTTTCAACAATCTAACACAAAAGCTCATTCGTTTATTGTTCGTGTTTTTTTTTCCGGCTAAAGTTAAACGAATGAACACGAATACAAACATTTCAATTGTTTATCTGTTTGTGTCCATTTATTTATTCGGCTAAAGTTAAACGAATGAGCACGAACAAGTCTTGTTCATATATATTTGTTTGCAGCCCTACTCCTCCGTACGTACGTCTCTATCTTTATTAATTAGAAATTTGGAGTAAATTTAAGCTTGGTAATTAAATAGGTTTGATATGGGAGTATCAACATTTAATATGGCTAAATCACTATATTTGATATGACAGTATTTTAAATTTGATATGGTTGTATCAGTATGTTTGATATGGTTGAATTGTAATCTTGATATGGTCATATAAGGTTTTTTAAGTGAAAGAGTTGCATACACTTTGAGGTTACCATATTAAGGTATCACGAGAGTTTAGAAAAACAGTTTTTAGCTTTGCAAGACCTCAAATGAGTATCTTGATCTGATACTCGTAAATAGTGATTCATAAATACTTGTGTTTTTATACAAATGTATACATGTTTATTTTGATGGAATTATTGATATTGTTAGATAATATAATAGCATATAGTTGGAATAATGTAGCACGTATAATATTAGGAAGGTTTAAAGTAACAAGTTTAAGTGGCGAGGGATGTGAAAATATTGCGCACATGAAAAGTACAATAATAATCTAAAAACTATGATATGCTTAAATAGAAGACTTAAATGGCATAAGATGAATTATAATGTGAAAGAGTAGATCTAGGTATGGATAAAATATGAGTTGATTAATAATTTAAGTATTAATGATGGATGCTATTGATATATGGATAAAATGACTGAGATGACTTATAAAGTATCATTTAAACGATAAGCGACAGAAAGTCAGATAAAGTATTACACGAATACCATATATATGAAGAGTTGAGATAAAAGTGTAAAGTTAAATAAGAGACAGAGGAGAATGAAATATCGATATAGTAATGATAAGTTATGATACAGTGAGATAGTGGACCCAATGATATAGTTGATACAATGTTAAGTATTAGTGTCAGGAACGGCATCATGTATAAAGTCTTACAGCTTATGAGATCCCGTATTTGTTATTGGATCTCCAGTGATGTGCTCTTTTGAGTATTAGGGATATAGGGGTTTTTATTGAACCTTACAGGGTTTGAGAACTAGAGTAGTAGATTCTAATGGGTAAGATCCGTTAGAGTTTGGTCTTTCTCATAATATTAGTAGAGGATATGTGTCTATTTGTACATGAGAGCATGTTACTATTAGACCTTATTATTGGTGCTGGGTTTATGACTTAGTAATGAACCATAGAAAGTATCGTAATGATAATGTTTAATTGGGTATTTATGAATATTATTTATACGTATTAGATTTGAGTTGTTCATTGAGCTTTATAACTCATCTTAGTTAATTTTTCCTTTCAAGTATTTCCTGCTTAGAAGATCCAGACAAAGTTCCCCAGTGGATGTGGTTAGAGTATCTGTGTAACTTTTTTATATTTGAAGATTTTATATGCCAGCTGTCCATCAATGATTTATAAAATGTTTTTATATATTATGCTTGTATTTGGTTTTGAAAAGTTTATTTTTTTTTATAATACCTCATGCTTCTCCGAGTGTTTTAAATAAAAATTTTAATTTGCACAATCTTTTTATGAAAGATTTTATAACTAAAATTGGAGTGTTGCGTAATTATTTTTTGGAAAAGAAGTTTAATCACGTATTCAAGTATATCTGAATCTTAAATATCCAAACTGATAACTGAACCGATTTTATTACGAGTAAATCGAATAACCAAATTAATCTGCCCAGAACTAATTGAAATCTGATTAAACAAATCAGGTTATTAGGTCAACACCAAACATATAAATGCAATTAATTTAATATTCTTTATTTCTTTTTGATGTTTATGCAATTAATTTAATAATTTAATATTCTTTATTTCTTTTTGATGTTTTGCTATTATACAGAGGTCTATACAAAAAAAATTGTTAGAACATAAACGAGCACAAATCATACTAATCTGGAAGCAAAAGGGGACGAGCGCCCAAGGGTTCTTCAGGTGCGACCAACCTCTCTTCTACTTATTAGATCAGCTGCTTCTTTATTCCTGCAAATCTTTTGTTTGCCTCCTCATTGAAATTAGGGTTTATATATCTTTTCCAATTTGCTTTCTCTAGGGGTTTTTCCCCCAAGTTATTAACTTCATTCTTATGTTGGCTTGTGTTTGTGAATTGGGTTTATCTCCTTATACTGTTTGAATCGTGCAAAATGACTCCGTACAAAGAACTGTCGTCTGTGATAGCGAAAACGGCTATTCCCTGCTGCTAATTGTTGTATAGGATTTCCATTATCGAAATGCGTGCTTTCAATCATTAGTTTGGGTCGGGTCGTTGGGTTGTGATACGAAGTTAGACGCTATCAAGATATTGTTGCTCTTTTATGGTTCTTTTCCAACTGATTACCTTCCAATCTTCCATGATAGGTTTTTTAATATATCAGAACAGGGTTTACGTCATGGCAATTTGGCATTTAGAATTTATCAGATTAGGGTTTTTAAGTTGGAAAATGATTTGTATGCCTAAAATGTGTGCCTAAATGTACGCCTAAGAAGGAAATAATGACACATTGGCAAAACTAAAAGCAACGATTTGGAGGTAGAAAATAACTAAGCCATGTGTCAACCAATGAATGCATTAGGCATATAATTAGGTTGATTTAGTAGGCATATATATCATTACTCAACTTGTAAGTTCATAGTGATTACCTCTAATTATCTGTCTAAATTGTGTCAGCAAAGTGGGTGTTTCATGTAAAACTTGGATGAAATCAGATATGATGAGATCTTGACTCTTGAAACTGCCTTGTTTTCATCGTAAATAAATACTGCTCTTTTGAAAATGAAAGGGAAAAAAACCAAGTATTCAATTTTCAAGAACCAAATCTGAACAAAAGTGAATTTATCTTTTCACCATCTTCATTTCATTGTTTGTCAAAAATCATGTATCCTTTTAACTTATTGGTTTATTTTGTTTGTAGTTTTGTAAGAATCATATGAAGAGCCCAGTACTATTCTTCATAAACTCAATAACTCATTTTTTAGTTTCATCTTTATTCAGACTGATTATGTTCAATGATCGGTTTACTTTGAATTGGTGAAATGGTTGCTGCCCTAAACCTTAGAATCTTAGATGTTGGATTTTCTTTAGGTAACCCACCCTAGGGGATTCCCACCAACTGGTCCCGTGACCAACATATGAGTTATTCACGTGAATTGTAGACAGGGGACATGAGGCCAGGATTTGATCCCGAGATTTTATTGGTTTTTTTTTATGTCAGGGTTTTTATTAGCATGAAATAGTATTTGTTACTCTTGATTTCTTGAGTTGGTGCGTTATGGTACTTAAGCCTTTAAGAGTTCATGTTTTTTGTCTGGTACACTACAGACCGTATGAAATCTCACATTTGGATCCAGAGACATGGGTTGATTTGTTAAAATAAAAAAGCAGAAAATAAGCTTTTTTGTTAGTAGGCAGACTTAATGCACCTTCTTAGCATACTGAATGAGTGAATTCCTCCTTTTTTTAAGGGGGAAAAAAGTATCCACCTACATCTTTATGATCGGAATTTTTGGTGATTTCCATTTTAGACATTGAATTCTTATCATGGTTCTAAATAATGTAAGGCGTGGCATGGCGTGGCGTGGCGGCGAGGTCAAGCCTCAAGTTTTAGGAGTCATGGTGAAGTCATGGCGTTTTTTAAGGCATCACTTAAGGCGGCAATTTTGTATATATTTTATAATTATATATATCCAAATTATCATTATTAATATACAAATTACACAAAGTTGCACAAATGAGGAGCAAAGTAACATATACAAATTACAAAATACAAATTTATAGAAGTTCAATATACACGATCGCAGAATGTATACAAAAAAAGTCCAATTTTGAAAAGAAAAAATAATTTCCTCCACGCCACGCCTTAAAAAACTCGCTATTTGGCGCGTAAAGGCGAGCCTTGGCATGCGCCATGCCTAACACTCACGCCTAGGGCTATTTCTTAACGATGAAGCCACGCCTTGGAGAAAACATGAAAATTTGGTCCCACTCTAACTTGATCCAACACTAATTTGGTCCCACTCAAATTTCAAGCTAAAACATAAAAATTTGGAGAAAACACCCAATTTAATCCCACTCTAATTGCACTGTATTTCACTTTGATCCAACACTAATTTGGTCCCACTCAAACTTCACTTTGAATCAGTAATCACAACTTGATTCCTGAAATTAATTATGTATTAATTGCTTGAGCACATGTGTTAGCTAAATAGTTAGCAATTAGCACATGTTACTCAGTAATCAGCCAATTACAAGGCAAAGGGAAAATTAGTTAGAAGGTTGTTATTTGTATTCTCTTAGGGATGTATTAAAGTAGAGTTGGCAATCCTATCGTGTTCGGGTTGGCGTGTCACGAGTTCGTAGGTTGGCATCTCCGAAAGACATTACCCAAATCTGACTCGTTTATTTATTCGTGTCAGGATTCAAAACACTAACCCATATATGTGAGACCCGTGTAACCCGTTTAATTATAAGGGTTAGTGTGTTAGCGGGTTGTAAACAGGTCAACAGGTTATAAAAAACATGAGTTGCCAAAAATTCATTATTTTTAACATTAGAGACTTTCTTGTTTTATGTTTAACAAACTAAAATTATCGAGAATGTGGATTATGGGAGTATGGATGATAATTACATCAAAACTTGGTTTATATATGAAAAGGATAAAATCTATAAATATTAAACCAGTTCGTGTGTAGACCCGCGAAATTTATGCATGACCCTAACCCGACACAATAATAATGTGTCACACAAGTCAACCCGAACCTAACCTGTTTATTATACGTGTTAACCTAAACCTGTTTGTTTTCGTGTCATGTTTTCTGTCGTGTCGAAAATTGCTACCCCTATATTAAAGTCAGCTTAGTACTTCCCATCGGAATCATGTATCAAGTTGTAAACAGTTCATTTTTTTACCTTCAATAAAATCAACCTTTTCGTTAAATTGCTTACAGTTCCTACTTCTTGCATGTGGAGGTTTTAGTAATTCATTGAGTTCTTCAATCTTAATTAGATTCTGAGTTGGGAAATTTTTAAAAGAAACTAAGTTTTTGAGTTAAGTTTAAACAACATGAAAAGAATTTTTGGTGAGTTTTAACTTGTCCTCTGTAAGAGCAAGGCAAGAGGCTTTCTAAGTGACTAGCTCACTTAGCTTCATTAAGCGAAGTAAATGATGGGCGGCTTTAAAGGGTGACGCGCTGTGGGCGTGGACAATGGGCGTAATGTGACGTTTTGATGGTGCACTTTGCACTCACACTCACGCCACCACAAACCGCATAAGGCAGCTTTATTGTTTGACCCGGACATGGTTCGGTGTTAAACTGACTTCACGGTTCACTTCAACAGTCACGTTGATTTGTATGTTGCTGTCTAAACTGAACCATCATATTGTTTTACTCACATTTGGTTATTAGCGAATCATCATAATTGCTGCTACAAACCAGATACACAAACAGACACCATCTGCTACAGATGCCTGTTCATGTTTTTAGACACAGAAAAACTGAATCAACATACCTGTTCACGAAGACAGTTACTACAGGTCTGTTTCATGCCTATTTGAACACATTTCTGGGCTGGTCATGTCTCTTATAGGGGTGCAAAGGCGTCTATATATACCAGCCTATTCCTTGTGTTTTTGGCACTTAAAAAATCATTTCTCTATGCACCAAAAATTCTTTCTCAATATATCAGATTGCTGCTTCATTTGTTGTTATAGACACAAATTAAGTAGTGTCCAGAAATTCTTGCATCTCAGTACTTAATCCGATTTATCACCACCTTATGCAGTGTTGATAAAACTTCTACAAACGTTGTTTTGTTGTATCTTGGGAAGTAACTCACCAAGCAACCCAAAGCATGCAATTTGTTTTAGGAAGTGGGAGCAAAATTGCTTTGGCAACTGCAAAGAGATTAGGCTGTCAATGAAGGTCAAGGTGCCCTTTGTCAACTGTTGTAGCAGAGGGGAACTCTATAGTCGGTCACTATGAATGAAGAATGTAGAACGGAAGTGGCAAGGTAAAGGTTTCTATTCAGATATGATGTTACCCTTGAAATGTTGTGAAGTGCTGTTGACCACCCATGGTAACATCCAATGGAACTATGATCAATTAAGTATGGGATTCATGCACAATGGTAAAGAGATGGAACTAAGGGTCACAAAAAGGGGAATCAATGGATGATGGGCAACTGGGCAAGCAGTTACCTAAAGCCACTAACATTACTAACTTACTAAGGCACAATTATCTCCAATGGTGTTGTGTTTGAATCCTTCTACATTGATGTCAATGGATCTGGTAGTATCAAAGGAAGACTATAATGGTGATGTGAATGATGGTAACAACACAATTTTAGAACAATTTGAAGATTTATTTGTTGTTCCTACAAAGTTACTTCCACAAAGAACATATGACCACACAATCCCTTAAAACCAAATTCTCAACCCGTCAATGTTAGACCTTATAGACATCACCTAACTAAAAAAGATGTATTGAAACCATGGTGAAAGATTTGGATGGGAGTTGGAGGATGTATATTGATTATGGGGAATTGAATAAGAAAACTGTTAAGGATAAATTTCCTATTCTTATAACTGATGAATGATTGATAAGTTTCACGGTGCAATGTGTTCTTCAAATTTGATTTCACATGTGGTTATCACCAGATCATAACGTATGAAGATGACATTTAAAATAACTGCTTTTAGGACACAGTGACACACCAAAGACATTATGAGAAACTTAGGGATGCTTGTTGGTCTCACAATCACACCTTCATCCTTTCAAGCTCTAATGAATGAAGTGTTCGGTCTGTTCTTTGACGCTATCCTTGTCTATAGCCCTAACATCAATGAACAAGTGAGGCACTTGAAACTGGTACTGGAAACCATGAGAACACAAACTCTGTATGTTAAGAGGAGTAAACTAATTTTGGCACCACCCAAGTAGAGTATTTAGGGCATGTGATATCAGGAAATGGTGTAGCCACTGACCCATTCAAGATTACTGCCATGCTTCGATGGCCAGTGCCTAAATCACTCAAACACATATAAGGGGTTTTCTAGGATTACCAGAAAACTACGAAAAGTTTGTAAAGAACTATGTCATCATTAACAGACATTTGATTGAATTGCTCAGAAAGAAATCAAAAGATTCTTTTGAGCAGTTAAAGCAAGCTATGACCACTGTTACTGTCCTTAAGTTCAAAGATTTCACTCAAGCGTTTTTGGTGGAAACAGATGCATCAGAAGATGGAAATGTGCAGGGAATCCTATAGCTTTCGTTAGTAGATCCTCAGACTCTAAACATCAAGATTATCTACCTATGAGAAAACTTTGGGCTGTTGTGTGTGCATTGGTAAAATGAGGAGGATATTTGCTTAATAGACATTTTGTCACCAGAACATACTATTTCAGCTTCAGTTACCTTATACAACAAAGGTTACACACTCCATTCCAGATTAAATGGTTTCCCAAGTTGCTTGGTTTACACTATGAGATCATGTATTAAAGGGGGAGTGAAAATATTGGAGCAGATGCATTCTCAACAATTCTCGACAGTTCTGCCGACAATGATCCTCACTGATGTGTCCAGTGATCTCATGGCAGAGATTCAAAACAGTTATGCTCATGATGAGTCTTTGCAGCACCTCATATCATCATTAAAAAAAGAGCCAAAAAGTTCAACTAAGTTTACATGGGCAAAATAATCAGCTGAACAGAAAAGAGACCTGGTGATAGAAAATATAGCAACATTAAGGCATAAATTACTACAATTCTGCCATCATGAACCTCTAGGGACCATTGATGCACACACACCACTACTAAAAGATCGGGCATTGTTTCTATTGGAAATGCATGAGGAAGGCAGTGAAAGAGTCCGTAAGACGGTGTGAAGTGTGTCAAAGGAACAAAGCAGACCTAACTATCTACCCTGGGTTGTTGCAGCTTTTGCCAATACCTCAGTTAGTCTGGAATGATATCACCATGGATTTCACTGAGGGTTTGCATCTTTCCAAAGGTAAATCAGCCATCTTGGTTGTTGTGGATATGTTAAGTTAAGTTCAACCACTTTATTTCCTTAGCACACCCACTTACAGCCAGTCAACTTGCCCAAGTTTTCATTGTTAATGTTTACAAATTGCATGGTCAGCCAAAAACAATTGTATCAAACAGGGATGTAGTTTCCTTAGCAGCAGATCTTGGCTGCAGTTGTTTCAGAGATCGGAGATTCGACTTCATATGTCCACCCCCTACCATCCCCATACTGATATAGGAATTTAGAATATTATTTGAGATGTATGTCAGAGGAAAAACCAAAGGACTGAGAGTTATGGTTATCTTTGGCTGAAATATCTAGACCACCTATTTTGAAGTATTGTATGGTCAATCTCCTCCTACACATGTGTCTTACATGGCAGGAGACTCCCCAATGCAAGCAGTAGACTATCACTTTCAGCTACGGAGGAAGTGATTGGACTATTAAAGTTGCATTTAAAACCCCAAGATAGACTGAAGAACCTTGCAGAAAAGAGAACTGACAGAGTGTTTCAAGTAGGGGATTGGGTACTTGAAAAACTGCAACCCCACAGACAAGTCACTCTCAGGCTGCATAAGCAGCATAATAGTCCCCCAAGTATTATGGCCCCTTTGTTATAGAAAAGCGTGTGTAGGGTGTCCTATCAGTTCTCTCCCATGCGATTCTTGTTAGATGTACCTTTCAGGATTATGGATCAAAGGTTGGGTAAGGTCAAGAGTCGAGCTGCAGCCTATTAGTTGATACAGTGGACTAATGGCAATGAAGATGATTCCACTTGGGCACTATCTGACAACATTCGTATCCGGTATCCAAATTTTAATATTGATTTTTTAGGACAAGAAGTGAAGAGGTAGGCAGTGTTATATACCAAATGCTTAAGTAAATGTGTTAGCTAATTAGTTAGTGATTAGCACATGTTAGTTAATAGTTAGTAATCAGCCAATTACTAGTCAAAGAGGGAAAGTTAGGTAGAAGGTTGTTACTTGTATAGAGTGTATAAAAGTCAGCTTAGTAATTCCCATTGGATTAATGTATCAAGTTGTTACCAATTTATTTATACTAACAGTAAGATTCAAAATTTCCCTTAAATTGCTTACGATATTCATTGAGTTCTTCAGTCTTAATTGGATTCTGGAGCTCATACACATCAGAAATCTTGAACGATCCCGTCAGTAACAAAATCATGTTAAAATTAAAACCATTAAATTCAGAAAGAAAACCCTGAAATGTGATCCCACTCTAATTGCACTTTTAAACAATTACCTTAAAAAGATACGATCGCACCAATTAGGAAATCATGCTAAACACATAATCAATTCGGCCCCACGTAAAAAAAATAAGGTCTTGAAATAAAATCAGATCATGGAACAGAATCAATCGCACCTTTCGATGAACGTCGCATAGAGAGGACTCGAAGAGAAGGGGTTTTCTTGAGAGGGCGGAAAGAGAAGCCATTATTAATCTGCAAAGATGAAGCAAACAATGAAGATCTAAATGCAAAATGGAGATTGGGGGAAGCAGGTCGAGGTAAAAGGGAGTAAGCACAAGAATAAGAAGATGCATTCGCCATCTTAACGATTGTCTTGAGATTACTGAGGAAATTGAGAGGAGAAAAACCGAAAAAGCGATCGGGATCTGATTGCTGACGTGGATATTATTAGTCGCCACGAGTATTGCGTGCACAGACTCACAGAGTTAACGGTTTTTTTAAAAAAGAATACACACCCGGTGGGACTCGAACCCACAATCGCCTGATTAGAAGTCAGACGCCTTATCCATTAGGCCACGGGTGCTTGTTGTTGTTACCCTCTACTTTTGTTTTCTTAATTGTTTACTAGTAATCTTATTGATCATAGTCTTGAGATTATATATTAAGAGATTAAGAAGATTGTGTTTATGCTAATTTCTTAGAAATTTTGACACGTTACAAAAACTTGAGATTATTAATTTTGAAAAAAAGATCTCAATCATCCATAAACTCTCGTCATGGCTATGTGCTCATGATGTGTACTTACAGAGATTGGTATGATTTCTTTGAAGGCAAAAGAAAGACCGATAGGAAAGTTACAAAAGCATAAAAAGTTGTTTGACTATTTACTCTAGCATATTTGGTGGGATCATAATCGCTCAAGGTGCCAAACTACTCTCTGTTTAAACTGTTTATGTGTATAACATGACAGTTAACATCACAAATAATTTTCATCTAATAAAATAAAATTCTCAAGTTCCTTTCCTAAACACAAATAGAACAGTGACTTTCCTTTCTTTTTTTTCCCTTTATTTTTACTCCTTTTTCTTTTCATTGATATCTAAATTAAATCAAGTATGCAAAACATCAAGACCACACATATATTTTAGACAGCTTGGGATATTGTTATTAGCAAGTGATTATAATGCCAACCAGCTTCATACTCATATATGAACTTCTGGTTAATGTATACAGTCTTTTTTTCTTTTTCTTTTTCTTTTTTGAAAAATGTAGACTGTTAATGTTTACATCCTAAATACACCAAACTTGGTGGTTTCCGGGGCACGGCTTGTGGAAGCAGAGATGCAGAGTCCCAAGATTTTGCGAGTGTCGGCAGGGTCAATAATACCATCATCCCCTAATCTTGCAGTCGAATAATACGCACTGCATTCCTTATCATATGCCTCCACGAACTTCGCTTTGCCTTTATCTTCATCATCCTTTGACCACTGTAAACAAATGATAAGTCAACCCAGCATGAAATTATCATTAATTAATGGTCTTAAAACATACCCTAGAATAACCAATCGATGTTTTATCATGCACTATAAAAAAAAGTGAACCTCAAAGCAACAGATGGTGAGTATTTGCAGTTCAACAAAAAGGCAAAATATTTGTTAATAACAGAATAATAAATTGAGGAAATGACCTAACTAACCATTAAAAAAAGCCCACTTAGGCTATGAAATGTTTTGATATCAGAAAATGGGTTTGATTCTCTCTTGCCATTACCTGGATTCCCTCACTTTTCATCTTGTTTTTTTGAATCTGAGACATTACGCCGGCCGCCTGTAAAATATAGCAAACAATATAACATTTAAACAATATGATCTACTCATGCTGTGTAAATTATGGAGTTTAAAGATCAAGAAATTTGACTAGCTTTGAAATATCTGAAATACCATTCTAACATGTATTCAAAAGATAAAGAGTAGAGAGGCATAGAGGGCCTAGAGGCTACCTGAGCACCACCCATCACGCCTATTTTCGCGTTTGGCCATAAGAACATAAAGTTTGGACTATACGCACGTCCACACATTGCATAATTTCCAGCACCAAAGCTTCCACCAACAACAATAGTAATTTTGGGTACCTATAAATTTAAAAAAGAAAAACAAAGACTTTCTATATAGATGATTCATTTTTAGATATAACATTGACCGTTTGCAACAAAATTGAAAAAAAAAATTGAACAAAAGTCTATCAAAATGTCATCGGTTCAAGTTCTTGTGACATATAAAATATGCCACCAAGAGGAAGGTTACATGTGAATGTGATTCGAAGAAGATTGGTAAACAAAACTAACCTTTGCACAAGAAACAGCCATCACCATCTTAGCCCCAGCTTTTGCTATACCGTTAGCCTCTGATTTTGATCCAACCTATCACAAGAACAAAATGTTCATATCACTCATTTAAAATATAATACTTTCATAGAGTAATACCCAAAACAGATAAACTCAAATTCAACCATAGAAGTAACTTGATCACATTGAACCACATAGATCTTCTGTTCCTGTTTCTTGATTGGTTTTCTATTTGTTTGTGTGTTTTGGGTTTGGGCTTGCTATGATACCTAAGATACCTAACTGTTAACACTATCATATAGGCGACCGAAGTATGTATCATGTTCCATTTATACCAAATCTGATTAAAAAACAAGCAGGGTAACCAAGAATTCTTTAAATATTATGACTTTTGGATAGTTTTTTACTTGCAGTATAGAATTTGTAGGTGTTAGTGCATATGGTCACATATTATAGAACACACTCCCATTATTATGATAACAATACAAATATGAACATCTGATACAAATGCTAAACATAAGTGCTCATATTTCATATATTATATTCTACATCATCAACAAATGTTACCAAGTGTCCACGTCAAATGATTGTAAAGAGCAAAAAGGAGGATCAAAAGACGGAAAGGCGGACAGTGGTGTGATCTTACAACATCTGATTGAGTCAAACTTTGGTATTCAGTCATTACTACCCAATTGAACCACCAAACATGCATGTGTGTGATATTTCTCTTACGCTAATGTCATTACATTACTTGTTCATTTCAAGTTGATATATTAGTTTGTATTGTGCATTAATTTCATATCACTATCTTTATTTTCGACAAACAACTTTAAAGCAGTAAATTTCAAGATTAAAAGAAGAGTTTTAGAAACATGGTTCTAAAATCAAAACTAAAAAACCTCTACCCTCCCCCCTCCTTTTTTTTTTCTCTTATTTGTAATGGGAGGCAATGGAATATTTGTTTTATTTTTCCAGACGCCTTAATATTACATTAGTCATCTAGCATGATCTGTGACAAGATTTGATATAAAGAAAACACATACTTATAGTCTAAAAGCAGTATCAATTGTTGGGTGAATCTAATGGAAAAACTTTATACTAAATAGAGATCAAAGGTTAGAAACGAGGTTGAGATATCAAGATGGTTGAGTCTTCTAAGCTAAAGTGGTACTCAAATTCATAATCAAGCAATTGTACAAGAATGCAAGGAAGCTCTTTAATGATGAAAGAAAATGACCCAAGAGCAATATAAAACAAATACTTGCCATGAATCCAGTTATATTTTGAAGGAAAACCAACGGAATGTTACGTTGAGAACATAGTTCAATAAAGTGAGCTCCTTTTAGAGCAGATTCATTAAACAACACCCCATTGTTTCCAATGATTCCAACAGGCTGTCCATGAATTCTAGAAAAACCTGTTACAAGGGTCTGCAAAATGCAAAGGAAGATATTAATATGAATAGCATGCTAACAAGAAACTATTGTTTGTTTGTGTAGAAGTGAGAAATTTTTGTCCTCACAGTGCCATACAATTGCTTAAATTCATCGAATACACTTCCATCAACTACGCGAGCAATAATTGATCGAATGTCAAAAGCCTGCTTCAGATCTGTAGGAGCGATTAACTGAAGCTCTTTGACATCATAAAGTGGCTCTTTGTATTCAGAAATATTGCCTTGAAAACCATCCACCATCCCTTCATTCCCCGCCAGGTGCAAGTTCTTGACTATGTTCCTTCCTATAGCGAGAGCATGCTGTTCATCTGAGAGCATGAAGCACACAAATATGTAAATGTTAGGTGTGATCAGTAGCACAACCCTTGAAAGCAACATATATATAAATAATCATGACTATAACAAGCACGCATTTACATGTTAAATATAGAGCAAATACAGTTGAATTACCTTTTGCAAAATAATCCGAAACACCTGATTTTTTTCAATGCAGATCTGCACCTCCTAGATCTTCGGTAGACACTTCCTCCCCTGTAGCAGCCTGAAAATCTAGTCATCGATTTATGAGATATGACGTGAGAGGTAACCATATAAAAAAACTAACAGATGTGAAGAAAGAAAGAAAGACATATATATGGATCTAAACTATCCTACCTTCACAAGTGGCGGACCTGCTAGGAAAATGGTACCTTTTCCATTCACCATGACACTTTCATCAGCCATTACAGGTATGTAGGCCCCACCACCAGTGCAAGAACCTAATACTAGCGCAATTTGAGGAATACCTTCAGAAGACATGAGGGCCTGGTTATATAATACTCTACCAAAATTCTCCTTATCAGGAAAAACACCAGCCTGTTTTGGAAGAAAAGCACCACCACTATCAACAAGATATATACATGGTAGTCTGCATTTAGCTGCAATCTCCTGAGCTCGCAGGTGCTTTTTAACTGTAATCGGAAAGTATGTTCCTCCTTTCACTGTTGCATCATTTGCTACTAACATACAAACTTTTTCATGCACCGTTCCTATCCCTGTGATAATACCACCACATGGAAGTGCTTCCTCGTATAATTCGTGGCCTGCGAGCTTAATTAAATATATATAAAAAGAACAAGAACAAGAACAAGAAGAAACAAAAAAATGAAAAAAGATTTTTGCTTATTTAATTTGAAGTTCTATTTTACAAGTATTCTGTAACCAGTACTATAAGTTACATAAAATTTATAGGCCGGTAGAAGAAGCTATGCTAATGTTTATACGTGAATATTATTATCAATTTAATGAACTGACTTGTAAGTGGGTCACACTGGTATTCCTCAAGGTTTAGGGTCGAACTATTAAGGTTACATGCTTGAAAGGTCCACGATCAACATAATACACCTTCTCAAAGACTTATGGAGAAATACAGAGAAAACCAAAATGACTTACACATGGTGTCTATGGACATGAAGGCCTATATATGATTGGATTTGGAAGACCTTGAACGAAAGAAAGGTGCCAAGGAGATGCATAAGGGCTGTGCGAGATATGTATGAAGGTTCAGTCACCAGTTGATACGTATCCAATTCGAGATGGACGGTCTCCCAATGGAAAGTAAATAAAAGAAATAAACTGGAGCAAATTTTCTGATATTCGATATCCCAAAAGGCAAGAATTACAATACTTAAATAAAAATGATTACCTAAACTACTCTACCATAATTCCAGAAAAAAGGAAACGTGGTCACTCATAATATTCCTAATAAATGGGAAAATGCATGCATGAAATCACGGAAACGTGGGACACTAAAATGACTTGGTAAATTACTGAAGATGCCAACCAAGTAACCGTTGGTCACGATGTTAATCACGATATCGGGCTGGACCCGTATCAATAGTTCAACTTTTTTAAGTCTGACTACTTTAAGCATTTAAAATAACCAAGAAGTTTGAACATTATTATCCCAAATAAAAAATCAAACATGAAGAAAAAACTTACGAAAGAAAATCGAAAAGTGATGCGTTGGTGTGACTCTTTGAATATCAATTCGGAGGAAGTTTGAACTTTGAACAGGGACCGAGCTAGATGACTTAGATTCTTTATTCTTCAAGTTTCAGAACTTTGGTCAATCGTCAAGGAAACACCAAAATAGTGTTTGATTCTTTAAATAGTGTTTTAAGAAGCATGGAACTATTGATAGAGGCAAGATATTGGCGTAGAATAAGAGATCACTTCTTACCATCTTAGCGATTTCGGGATTAAAAGGTTTTTTATTTTAAATTAAAAAATAAAAGTCTGGTTCAACTGGTATGGTTCAATTTCTTGAAAATCAAGGCATGTTTTTTACGGTCAAATTATAAGTTCATTTCACATCTTCAAACTCACCGGAGTACTGATTCACGACCCCCCTGGTTGAATAGACCGGCTTCGTTTGATTTTTAAAACAGTACAAAATCATGTGTTCTCGTGTAGAAGCTTAGGGAATCGTTACTTGTGGAATTCTTGGATCCCTAAGACGGTTAATACGTGTTCATAGATGGCTTGTGTCAACAAACTTCAAAATATCATAAAAAACAAAGTTTAGCAAAAAGCATGATTTCATTTCAAATGATAAACAAAAACAAAGTCCCTTTAACAATTGTCCTCAACGATCTTTCTTGCATTGGAAACGACCAATTATAGTTTATCAGTAACATTGATAACCGCTTCTTTTTCTATCAAACAAATTAGCCTAGTTCAAAAGATTATCACTGATAATATTGTGCAAATCCGACTTTATGAGCTCCATTTTGAAAGAAAAAAAACATCTTTTAACCATTGTGGTTGCAAACGGTGAAACCAACGTTAGCTTCAACAGCCAGTAGACCAAAGGAAACGTAAGATGATTTTTTTATGTTCACCATCGGACGAGCAAGCTCGATGATACCTGTTAGTATATACATGGTCACATATTGAGAAATGTACTTCTTGTTTTGATGATGATAAAAATATGAAAATGTGATATTATTGTTTATCAAAATAATTCATATGTTCATGTGCTACATTCTTAAGATATTAGCAAAAATTAAATTGATGATCAAATGAAGAACAAATATAGTAGAGGCCTCAAATCAACAAGAAAGAAGAAAACAAATAAGAAGAAAATTAAAATCAACATTTACGGTCGACCGTGCATGAGCCGTCACTGCATTGTTCTCAAGCTACAAGATCATCTTTCGTGCACACTCTCAAAATCATATTCAACAATTGAAGACGATAACTTAAAAGGCGAATAAGGAAAATATAAGCTCGCAAATAGTTTTTATAAAATAATATTTTATCAAAACTTCTATAAATATACCACACACGTATTTTATAAAATACTTCTGAACTTTTAATAATTTGTCTTGTATGCAATATAAGAAAAATTATAATGAAACAAATAATTTCCTATTATGATAAACACTAAGCATAATCTTGCATTGAAATGACACAACATCAAAAGTGGAAAAAGCATCTTTTATTTTGGGTAAAGATCCAACGCTCTTTTGCATACACCTTTTCGTTTTTTCCATTTTGGTGAAAGAATGCGAACATACTTGGAAAGTCAAAACCCACATTTTCCTAATGCATTTTCCAGTGAATTTTTATGGTAAAAATAGATAGTGTGTGATACAAAACAAGTTACAACGTTCATACTTTAAATAACAAAAATTGTTCACTGACACCCCACGGCGTTGTGGATTGTCCATGGAGATCCAGATAGAATTAACTTTTGTCCTTTTACAGTTATTTAAAGAAGCTTGCAACTTCACTTTTTTAAGCTCTTGCATACTGAAAAACCAGACTTAAACTATAGATCTTGTGAGGCGTGAGCTCATATTCCATAAAAAAAAAGATCAAATCTTTCAAGGTCAACATCAAGAGCAAGATTGTAAAGCTTTGAAGTGCAAACCTACATCTCGTTCTATCATTTTATTTATATAGTTATGTGAGGATTAACTCTAGCCAACAAATTATATTGAAGTGTAAGAATTAACTCTAGCAATTAGAGTTATAGTGAAAAGAGGTGCATCTTAGCCTTGTTTGCAAGAAAGCGGATTATTTCTAATAGACTAAAGAGAGAAGAAGTTGTAAAGGTTTATCTCTACCTTCAAGAGAGTTGATTTAGTGGAGCAAACTCTTGGTAGATGATGCGAAAGAGTGAATGTAGTGCAAGTTTGTTAACACTTGCATAAACCACTATAAATCTCTTGTCTACTATATTGGTGATATCTCTCTATCCTTACTCTTTTTATTCTTACAAATATTTGTTGTGTTGTTATAAACTTCAAGATCAATCTTTAAAACACAATTTATTTCTAAAAAGGTGGTAAACCATGAAAAAACCTATTCACCCCCTCTAGGTTCCTACAATACCATTCATGCTAAAAAACGCAACATTTTTATGCAACCCGACATGATCATCAACCAAAGCTACCAAAACGATCATGTATTAACAGCCTACATGATCCACAACAAAAACTACCACAAGTAAGGGTTGTAAACGAACACGAACGAGGGCTTGTTCGTGTTCGTTCGTTGAACTTAGCCGAACAAATAAACAAACACGAACGGATAAACCAACGAATTTTTGTGTTTATGTTCGTTCGTTTAACTTTAGCCGAACATAAACGAACACAAACGAACGAACACATATACAAATATTATACAAACCCAACATTATTAGATACAACAAACACTAACTACGTATATATATACATATATTCGTGTGTGAGAGATAGAGTGTATGTATATATATATAAATATATATGTATGTATACACACACATACGTACATACATATACATACATGTAAACAAACATAAATGAACGGATAAACGAACGTTCGCGAACATAATGAACGAACGAGGCATTTATTGGTGTTCATTCATAACTAAACGAACAAAGATTTTTGTTCGTGTTCGTTTGTTTATTAAATAAACAAACATAAACGAACTTCTCACCAAACAGTTCACGAACGGTTCGCCGAGCGTTCGGTTCGTTTACAACCCCACAACATATAACGTACCTTTATTCTAAACCTTAGTGAATGATTGATAACCAACCATAACATGCTCATAATAATAACTGAGAACTAGTTTAACTCATTGAAGAATCTATGTTGACAACTATTACAACCAATCAACCTAACAATACATAATAAATCAACAACCATGCGTAAGAAGAATTACATTCACCTTAGAGTTCGATGAAAATCACATCACTAGCATCCACGACACTTGAAATAGCTTAACAACAATCCCTAAGGTCCTACAATCCAAGTAATATCAATTAGGGACCTTAAACAAGCCTAAAAGGTTTGTACGCCAACTTCGCACCACGAGGTGTACTTGTCCCGTGATAAATTTGTTGGAAAATGAACAAGATGGATAATGTTGGGCATACGCCGCGAGACCCCCTCCTCGTCATTTTACCACGGTCTTGAATTTTGTAAAATTTTTAAAAAAGACTAAACGAGCCAAAATCCTTCACTACGTGATTACAACTTATGAACTTTTACGCACCCAATACAATGTCTAGACATGAGAACTATAATATGGTACCAAATCAAGCCTCATATCAAAACCCTACTTAAATTAACCCATTTGACCCTAAAGTGACCTAAATTAACATCATACTACCATATACTCTCGCAGTTAATCATTAATTGACATTATAACAAACATACAGCCAAAACCACACAATCAAGGTTACACAAGCTTTACAAGTTTAATACTACAGTCTACTCTAAGGTGGCGTGTAGTTTACCGATTTTTTTTGTTGGAATTGGAACCAGGGAAACATTTGGAATATAGAGGAACTAGATTTGGAATTTATTTTCTTACCTTATGTGTTTGGTTGCATAATGGGGATTCTTGAGACCACCACCCAACACTAACACCAACACCACGTACTGCAGCTAACACCACCGTCCCAACATAACCGCCACCACCGTCCCCAACACCACTGAAGCCCTAATCGAAGACGGGAAGGGATGAAGTAAGAGGAGAAGACAAGACAAACACTGAAGCCCTAATCGAAGATGAAGATGACGGCGACAACGTTTGGTTCACGGCGGTCGGTCTTTTGGTTCACGGCGTCGAAGACGGAAACGAAACAAAAGGAAATGAAGATGAGATGAACACCACCTTCCTAACATCGTCGAAGATGAATCAAAGACGGGTTTGGTTATGTACCTCCGTCGCCGGTTGCCACCACAAGGGAGACGAAGATGAATTGGTCAGCACCACAGGGAGTGAAATAGGTGAAGGAATCTCGATTCCTTTGCTAGGAGGAAGGATTTTACTTTCCCCTATTTAAAGGAAAGTTTTCCCACTCAAAAATTTCAATTCCTTTGATAAATGTGACCCCCGTAAATAAAATATAACCCCATATTTACAAATTGCATCCAAAACTTTACAATTTCACACTCTCACCACTAGAATTATGCAACAAGGACTTGTACTAAAGCTACAAGCCTACATCTTTACCACATGTGCCCCCACTTGAAAATTTGTACAACCCGCTAAACACCCCTATATGTACTTCCCATTATAGTACCATACATTTTGCAGAAAAAAAAAACACTTGACCCATAAATATTAACAAGGGCATTTATAAACCAAAGTAGAGTTTGCTGGAATGGCTAGGGCGCTAGCCTTTTACATGAAAGGTCCACAATTCGATTCCCACTATGCTTCTTTTCCTTTTTTTTTTCTCCTTTGTTTCCAATTTTCACAAACAATCCCAAATAAAATGTTCTCTTTCAACCCAACTCTCAATTTTATAATAAATTCTAAAATAACTCTATAATCACAATAAATTATATATTTCTATATTGATAAAAAAAACTTTATTAATATATATATTTTGAAAAGTATTTTTTAAATTTGGAATGATAAATTTGTAACATTTATATAAGATATAAGTTTTTTCTAGATAGAACTTATTTTAATTAACTATGTGATTTGGAGTTATGATTCAAAAAATAATAATAAGAGAAGTATCTTCTTACATTAATCTAAAAGATCTTTACAGCTAGAAAATTGGTCTATGTATTTGAGTTATTATTAATAATGTATGTTTTTACAATTACCTAAGTATAACTAAATGACATAAATTCATACAAACTTTTATAATGAAAATTATCAATATTAATTTTTTTAAATATTTTTCATAATTTTATTATAAACCCCGCTGCACGCACGGGTTAAAAAATCCTTGTTTGCTACAAAATTACTAACCATTTATATAGATTATTTGTTTCTTCCAAAAACAATATTAAACAAAATAATAATTTACGACTTAAATACTTAAAGCACCAAGATTAAATTTTGGGATGTTACACAATACATTCGTCATATCTCATCCTTTTATTTAGGATCATAATCCAAAACTTTTGATCTATCAGCATGATCTCAAGAAAGATAACTTAAATCAATTATAATTGGTATTGAAATAGAACTAAGTTATGATCCATGTGAAAAATTGTAGAGGAATTAACTCCTGTAGTATCTTTACTGCTATCAAATGTTTTTCTCTTGTAGAATCTTTTCATTGAGTTATACAACCCTACACAACTTTAAATTACAAGTCAATTGCCAATAATGCTAGAATAATACAATCTAACATAATAAAAAATAAACATATTCTAATTTCTAATTCCAAAATCAATAAATTTTAGAAAAAGTAGAAATTAAAAACTTGTGTCGAGGGTGAAGCATCGGGTCTTAGCACTGGTTAAAGGAGTCGAAGAAGCTACAATTATGCTTGTCAATTGAAGGAGTCAATTGGAGGGGTCGAGTCCTTGTGCGGTTCTGCTCACTGATTGAAGGGTCTAGGTGCCACAGTTTGTTGTATTTCTTCCCTTCTTTGATTGAACAAGTTGATTAATGGGTGTAGGTCGACCGAAGGTATGATGACTGTAAGTTTGTAATTTGATTGAAGCCTGAAGGATCGCGACTGTTCTTTCTTTCAGAGGCTATATTTTACTTTTATCTTCTTATTTATTGGGCTCAAAGAACATGTTTGTCATTGAATATTTTGTAAATTGCTTAGTTAATTGGTTATTTAAAATAGGTGAAAAATCATACTTTACACACTCAAATTTAACCTATTGTACCAATGTATGAATAGTTGAGTTTGAAAATAATTATACTACACATGACCATTTGACATGTAGCAAAGCTAACTTGGGCCCTAATATAAGTCTACACATGAGTGTTCTTCAATATGTAACTTAGCTGTTGACACTTCATAACATGTTCTTCTCGCCAACATGTGATATTCCCTCGATTAAAGATTTGGTTCTTGACAGTTACTTTAAAATCGGTGATGTTAGAGAAACAAAATATGTTACGAAGTTTATCAAGTCGTAGTTTAAGTTATTTGAAGTTAGAGAAACAAAATATTTAACTCTAGCTTCACATATAGTAGATAGGTGACGTGGGGTGGACGTGGGGAGAAGATACCTCTCGGGTAAGTGAACTAGAATGAAGGAACCCGATAACAAACCCAAAATAAACGTAGCGGTGTTCAGAAAGAACCCCGGAAACCCGATGATGAAGCCAAATGCTTCGGCTTGAGTGGTACGTATATTCTTAGGTTTGGTTGATTAATAAAAAAAACAATGTGATCGGGATGGTGACACCGTGACACTGAAAATAGCCACCAACCACCTTGTCTCATTCTCATATGTTTGCACATGAATAAAGGTTGTTCTTTTAATTTTTTTCAAAAAGTGACACAAACGCCCCTAAAAAATTAACGTAACTACATAAATCACACTCAGGTTTATGTAATTACATCGAGACCCCCCAAAAAATCCCAGAATCAAATCCAGATACCAAATTCGATAATCCGCGTTGGTGGGATATCGATATCGACATACTCTGATTTTCGATAAGGTAAATTCAAATAGCAGAACACAAACTAGTGGTGGCCTTGTGGGTCTATCGTCTTTCTTCCCTTTCAATTCCCCGTCATTGTTGAAACAACAACAAACCCTAAAATACTCATTAAAACCCTAGAATTTTACTTACCAACCTCATCATCTACGCTTCATTACCCTTCTGTAAATTAACACCATGAGTGCTTTGATCACAACAAGGTCTCCGACCTCTTACCAGCTCCGACTAGCCGCCTTTAATTGCAGGAAGTATCCTTCGCCTGCTGTCTTTCTACGCATGCGTGATCACGAGCTAGACCGTCAAATTTATTGTTTTTCGGTTTCTAGAGATAATGTGAATGTGTCTGATCGACGGCGGAGTTCAAATTTTTCTGTGAATGCTTTTTCTGGATGGTCTGGTGATGATAATGGCACTGAGGTTACGAATGAATCGCCACCGAAAAAGGGTTGGTCTGGAGGTAGGAGATTACTTTATTCTTGTTTGCTTGATGATTGTTTGGAATTTGTATCGAAACTGTTCAAAGATATGATCTTTAATAAGTAAAGGTTTCCTCAATTCCCGATAGTTGAGAGTCCAGTTTTACTTTAAGAATCCAAACCCCAAGTATTCTTCCAAGTACAAAAATTCACTTGGATGCATTTAGTTTTGTAGCTTCTGGAATTGTTGTATGGTTTTAGTGTTCAAACGTGTATACCATGTTTGTAACTTGTTGCAAAAAGAACAATAGAAATTGATGTTTTGTTTGTTAAGTTGCAGTGAAACTATTGTCTATGATGATCAGAAAACTAATTCATCTTATACCTTATGTTATAGTGTTGTTTCCATGATGAGAATCGATGCTTCAAATCATGAATTTCACTCATTTTGTGACTTATGCTGTATATATTCTCTGGATTTGGTTGTCACGCATATAGATTTTAATTTCAAAGCTGCTATGGATTCTTTTTGGAAAGAGTTAATTGGTATGACTTTATCACACAAATTAAACTTGCAGTAAATATCGATAAGGAAAAATATTTTTTTGATTTTAGTGATCAAAGTTAACCCCTTTGCTTGCAACTGACTGTTACTAAACAGTAGAGTGTGTAAGTTCCATCCCCTATTTATGATCTTTTGCTGCTGCAGATGATATTTTTGTCTACTAATAACACTTGTGTAGCTTAATTTCAGGCATTGTGGGAGCTGCGGTAGCAGGAGTTATTCTTGTTGGTGGACTCACATTTGCATCTTTGTCTATAAGTAGACGGGTGTCTGGTAAGTTGTGTTTTCCCCCAATGTTTTCTTTGCTTCTTCCATTATTACAAATGTTCAAGCTTTCTTATGTTTGTAGTTCATGGATGCTATCAAGATTGTAAATTGTCTAAATTACAAACAATATCCCTTCTCCTTTAGGACCAAAACAGAACATGGAAGCTTTGACAACACACCAGGAAGAGTCTTTAGCCTCTGCTGACCAGAGTGATAATGTTGAAAATGAGACAAAGGACGGTGATCATATTTCATATGAAAAAGAAAATGAAACTACGACTGATAATGAACTAGGCAGTAATACCATCATAGAAGCCGAGAGTGCAATAAACAGTGTTTCCACTCAACCAGATTTTCAAGAGGAGTTACCAACTGCTGAAGTTCAAGGTGACCCTATAGATACACCTGAATTACACAAATCCAATGTTGATGATGATCTGGTTGATGTATCAAGCATTGAGAATCCAGATGATAATCTTGTTGCTGAGAAGTTTGAATTGAGTAATAATCTAGAAAATAACCCGGTTGATGTTAAAATTATAGATTCTTTCGTCTCGGATGTAAACTCTACAAATCCCGATATGGGTTACCACGAGGTAGATACTGCAGTGAATGGATCAAATGAATCAAGCTTAACATCATCTTTGATTTCCATCATCGATACACATAGTGAGCAGGTAACTGTGATATTGGAGCCTCAATTGGCTCACAAAGAGGATGAGGAGCCTATTAGCTTAAAAGACAAAAATTTTGACAATAAAGAAACACAGATATTCTCAGGGGAGTCGTTGCCTTATACTTTTCAAAATGAAGTTGATCATAACGATGATTTTAAAAGAACAATTCTTGAATCAGTGGATCTTGAAAAGCTTTCGTCTTCTGCTAGTATTCCAGCTCCATCTGTACTTTCACCTGCTTTACAAACCCTCCCAGGGAAGGTGTTAGTTCCTGCAGTTGTTGATCAAGTTCAGGGGCAGGCATTAGCAGCATTGCAAGTATTAAAGGTCTCTTACTATCTTCGATCGAGTGTATTTACTCCTGTTTGTGGCAAATAATGATTTTAGTTTCTTTTTATTAAATTTGGAAATAATATGTGCAAGTATGGTGATCATAGGTTATTGAAGGTGATGTTCAGCCTGGTGATTTATGTACTCGTCGTGAATATGCTCGATGGTTGGTTTCTGCCAGTAGTGCTCTTTCGAGGTACATATTATTTTCATTATATATGTTGCATAAAATTTAGGGTTATTCTATAAATATGCCTTAAAGCTAATTTTGTAATTGTTCTATGTATAGAAATAGTCTATCCAAAGTGTACCCTGCAATGTATATCGAGAATGTAACTGAGCTTGCATTTGATGATGTCACACCTGAAGATCCTGATTTCTCTTCCATTCAAGGTAAATACAGAAATCTAAACATTTTAGACTTGTTATCATTGGAATTTAATAAAACCATTGGATCTTTAGGGTTGGCAGAAGCAGGACTCATTGCCAGCAAGCTCTCTCAGCGTGACATGAATATTTCAAATCAAGACGAGAGCTCTCTTCACTTCTCTCCTGAAAGGTACATGTTTCTTACAACTATATTGCTATGATTCCTTTCTTGTACTGATTTCTTTTTAACTCAAATGTTTTCATGTTTCACAAATTTTTGCAGCCCTTTGTCTCGTCAGGATCTTGTGAGCTGGAAAATGTCCTTGGAAAAAAGACAGCTTCCTGTAGCTGACAGAAAGGTTATATGAATTTGAAACTGAATCAAGTTTGTCTTTTTTATTGTATAAACGTTTTAACTGATTATTCTTTACCAATTGTCAGATTCTTCAACAACTCTCCGGTTTCATAGACATTGACAAGATCAATCCAGATGCTTGGCCTGCACTCATAGCAGACTTATCAACAGGAGAAAATGGAATAGTAGGCCTTGCATTTGGTGAGTTTCCATACCCTTTGATTTCCTTTCGTATTAAATTATAGGTGGTAAAATGGGCTGGTCAGGCAGGTTGGGTAACGGGTGACAATACAGGTAACTTTGTATGGGTCAAAACGGGTTTGGCTCAGGTTTACCCCAAACAGTTTTTCCGAAATATTTAAAATTAAAAATTCTGTGTCTGATATGCTTATAAAAGTTATGTTATGTCAATAATACTATAAGAAAACTATATTGACATAAATGATTTAAGAGGTTTATGCATCAAGAATACCCTTTGTGCAACTTTTGACTTGTTTGACATGTTCCCTTTTTAGTTATTTTTTAAAATTTTAACCATTAGAAATTCAACACAATCCGAATGGAACCATTCATAAATAAATACATCAAAACTGCATTATGCTCTCTTATGCTCAAAATATAAGTCAATTTCACAGGTTACACTAGGCTTTTTCAGCCAGATAAACCAGTGACAAAAGGACAAGCCGCTATTGCTCTTGCAACGGGTGAGGGTTCTGATATCGTTAGTGAAGAACTTGCACGCATAGAAGCAGAATCAATGGCTGAAAAGGCTGTTGCTGCACATACTGCTCTTGTTGATCAAGTGCAGAAAGATGTTAATACATATTTTGAGAAGGATCTTTTGTTAGAAAGAGAAAAGATAGCAGCCTTAGAGAAAATAGCTGAAGAAACGAGGCTGGAATTGGAGCAATTAAGAGCCGAACAAGAGGAACAAAACATCAAGATAATGAAAGAACGAGCAGCGGTTGATTCACAAATGGAGGTGCTTTCAAAATTAAGACATGAAGCAGAGGCAGAGTTGCAGGAAATTATGAGTAATAAAGTACAGATATCATATGAAAAAGAAAGAATAAACAAGCTTAGAACAGATGCAGAAATTGAGAATCAGGAAATCTCAAGGTTACAATATGAACTTGAAGTTGAGCGGAAAGCTTTAGCCATGGCCAGGTATGCACCATTTCAATTCTACCTTCTATTGTTCTTTTGTGTGTGTATGTGTGTTTGCACCACTGTAAAAATGACTTGGAGTCACACATGGACACATGGTGTAGTGGAGGGTGGCAATTTCTACCCATTAGTTAATGAATGATTCATGTTAAAGTTTGATCTGTAATGCACAACAACAAATCATTTTGTTCATATTTCTTTTTCACAGTTTAGGAAAATGTGTAAACTTTTCTCAAGTTGCTCGCTCATCTAACATTATAAAGATGTTCTCTTTTCGTAAGTGTGAAGAGAGATAAGTAGTTATAAAATAAAATCGCACTTATAATTATAAAAAAATAGTGTTTGCCCTTATAATGCAAAAACATAAAATTTGTCTTTTAAGTGCTCAGTTTTATCAACCGAGTGTGAGGATATTCTGTGTGGTGTGTAACAAACAGATATAGACAAAATATGTATTTTTATCACATACGTATTTACATTTTTCCTTCTTTCTCAGTTTCTCTGCAGTTATAAGCTTCAAATTCTGTTTGACTTTTTATATATTTTTTGCATTTATAAATGTGAACTTTTACACTCTTAAGTGTGAAAAGCTTGAAAAAAATTTGCTCATTCTCCTAAACTGCATAGTGATTGTTGTTAAAAATCAAAAGGATTTATCTTAAAAAAAACAGGTTGAAAGTCGTCTAGACTCTAAAGTATTACGCTTAAAACCTCATAAATTATTTACTGAGAAAATTAGACCATTAATTAAAATAATTCCAATTTGCAATCATATTGATGCTGTGTCATTTATGGAAAATTGGAATTATTTGGAAAAAAGAATTGTGTCAATCCAGAGCATTTCGACCTGAACAAAAGCATTTTTACCCAAGCCCATCCTGCTCTTTTTACCCAGATTAATCTCTTATTTGTCAATGACATGATCCTTGATTTTTGATGAAGGTCTTGGGCAGAAGATGAAGCAAAAAGAGCAAGAGAGCAAGCAAAGGTCCTTGAGCATGCTAGAGACCGATGGGAGAGTCAGGGCATTAAGGTTGTTGTGGACAAAGATCTTCGTGATGAGTCGATTGCTGAATCTACATGGGTCAATGCTCAGAAGCAATTTTCAATTGAAGAAACCAAGAGCCGAGCTGAAATCTTGGTTGACAAACTAAAGTCAATGGCAGACGATCTAAAGGGCAAATCCAGGCAGATAATTAACATGGTCATAGAAAAGATACTCCTTTTTATATCTCGATTGAAAGAATTTGGTTCAAAGGCTGTGAATCATATGGGTGAGGTCAAAGAGGGTGCTGTGTCAAAAGTCAACGGGTCCATCCAAGATTTTCAGCAAACCTCAGTTGGGTTGAGTTTGTCAGTAAAAGATGGTGTGAAGAGAGTTGTTGGTGATTGCAGGGAAGGAGTTGAGAAACTCACACAGAAGTTCAAGACATGAGTATGATATAATCTTTTTGGGTTAAATTTTTTTTTTATGGTGTAATTTTGTAGACCTCAGTTATACTTGGCCCATTTTCGACATTGAATAATGATGGGTTTGCAGATGGTTGCAAATTGTAGTCATGAGTACCAGCTGTTGGTACAAAATTGTTGAAAGAAACTGATAACATAAAGGTTTGAAGCCAACTCTTTATTTTTGCAAACACACTAGTAGTCTTTCTATTTACATGTCATATTTAATGAAAAAATGCAGGGGTATTTCTTTCTTTTTTTTTTTGAAAAGCAAGCAGGGGTATTTCTTTACTTTATAACAAGTAATAGTTGATTAGATTTATGCAAAACACTCTTCCATATGCTTGGGCTGTTGAATCATTGTGTTGAATGGTATACCATGCACTAGTTAGTTTGTTGGAATGTAAAATTTGATTTTTCAGGAATTGAACTTTTGAACAAATTGGAATTTGGATATATTTATATAGTGTTTGGTTGTCCAAGTGCAACTAGGAATGTCACCTCACCACCACTTGCCATCACCTACCGCCATGATAAACCCTAATCACATAAACAACAATTAATCGTGATGACAACTAATCACAAACCCTATCGCTATGTTGAATGATACCGGATGCATTTCTTAAGCAGGTGCACAATGTGTTCCATCTTAAAAATTAGAATTTAAATATAATTTCTTAAAAATTGTATTTGGTTATCCAACTAGAAATGTGATTCTACCACTATGGTGATAAACCCTAATTGCATACCATAAGCAACAATAACTTGTAACACTACAGTTGCTCTTAAGGAGGTATTCCTCCATCACACCATCATAAGCTTTTTTTCATCCACATTGTCAATCACACTAAATCCTTCCTCTATTAAACGATCACACTTAAAACTCTTGTAGAGTTAAGGAAAACCATTGTTTCAGCAAGAGTCAACACATGCGGAGGCGTCACACACGCACCTCCACATATGTCAGACCAACCCTTCATGCCATGGCTATTAGAATTATGATCTTGACGTAGGTACCTAGGATTGCTCATAGGATCACTTGTCGATCCGATTTTGTAAATAAGATTAAGCTTCTAGCTTTCACTCTTGAAATATGGTAGGATCATAGAATCGATGATATAATCGTTTAATGATCTGCTTAAACTTATACACTTGTCGTCCAAAATAATTAAACCTCTTAGTTTTGACTCTTTTAACTATATTATGATGCACTACTAGTGCTTCGAATTTTAAACCTTATCATATATCAATATTTTATATGAATTACAATTACAATATTCTAATATTGATAATAGATTAACATGGATAAAATCTATTAGAAAATTCTAGTTATTGATTTAGATAAAACTTTTAGTTATGAAATTTAAACCATTTATTTTGTTAAAATTGAAATCTAATTTTGATTTTACAAATAACATATTTACCTTTATAACATTTCAAAATATGATATTTAACCAAATTTTAGTTTTATCGTTTTAAATTATTTTATATTATTTAAAATTCTTTGTAATTATTACCATTAAAACCTTAACTATATTGTCTTAATTATAACAATAATGATTGATGATTTACGGTCACGTCTACTCCTCCCTTGTTTGGCACTTCCACACATCTACTCCTCCCTTGTGTCGGCACTTCCACCGGCTACTAGCCTAGTTGATATCTTCCATCACCATTTTCTAGTTCTCATTTCTTTCATGTTTGTAATTACTTGATATCTTTTTATTAATGTTTTAATTTTTATCACTTGTTTAAACCTAACCCAAACATCTCATCTAGCAACTATAAAGAAGATAAAATATTATATTTTAGATTTTTAGTAAAGATCATGCAAATCTGATCCGATTTTTACATTTCTCAGTTTAACAATGACGAAAACAATCCTAGGTAAGGAAGAATATGGATCGGGAAAAAAAACTTGCTTCTTGCTGGTTTTCAGCCCTGCACAACACACCCTCAAATTCCCCATTATTCTTTAAAGAATATAGAAACACATGCATCCGCAAAAACCTCAAGTCACACCCATATGCTTAAATGTGTTTTTAAAGACTTATAGGTACCTTAAACCCGATTTCCAGTAATGCAAGAAAAGAACATATCAATTGAGGCAAGATTCATATTTCAAAAGTAAAAGTACATGAATCACAATTCCGAATCACAAAGCAAACCAAGTAAAAAACAAACTATAACCATCTTTAGTTCAACCCTTGATAGAAAAGGTTTACAGAAGTAATAGTTCAACCCTAGTAGACCTTAACAAAATTATGTGAACAACCATCTCACTTCTTCTTTTCTGCACCTCCACCAGACCTGCAAATGATTTTACAAAACTTAATCAGTAACACTCGAGGCGACGAATGATTTCACTCTCAGGCTTCAGTATCAGATTTGTTATTATTTAGCAACTTTCTTTAGTTCAATTCTCATTTTAGACTACTAATCACTTAATCTTTATGCAAAATATCAACAAAATTGAAGGCCATTTCTAGTATTTGGTGGCCTAAAACGAATATAAAAAGAAGATTACTAATCCCAGTAGAATTTAGCAACACTAGGTTGGCTATTTTGTGCAAATTTGGGTTCCAGTTTAGGTATAAAAAAGATCAAAACAATGTATATTTGGCATGATAGCACAAATGGAAGAAAAATACCTCATCTTGCGAAGAACGCTAGACATCTCCTCTCTCTTCTTCTTTGCCCTCTTGTGGGTACCCAACTTTCTCTTTGCCACCTTCAATGCACGCTTGTCCTTTCCAACCTTCAACAACTCAGTAATCCTCTTTTCATATGGTGCGAATCCAGCTACTTCCCTGATTAAATTCCTCACAAAATGGACCCTTTTGCTGGTTTTCTACAAACATAAATCAATCTTTCACTTGGCATACTTGACACTTATGCTAAAGCAAAGTATAAAAATTAATGACACCAACATAACATCAAAAGACATTAAAACCAGTCAATCCACTAGGCTTCGGTTAGGAAAATCAAAACACGAAAGCAGAAAGAAGAAAAGTAGTCGCAGGGTAGAACTTACCCCTTTCCTATCGGATGGGCGAGGAGCCAATTCCTTCTTGGTCACAACATGGCCTTTGTTCAATCCAACAAAAAGGCCTGAATTAGGCTGCTGTGGAGCCATCTCCTGCTACAACAGGACACCATGCGTGCCAGTTAAGCATTCAAGAATAAGATTGAAAATGAAGAAATTGCCTTATGAATTCACAAATTTTGAATAAGCTTATGAAAAAATCAACAACAAAATTGAATTTTTGTCCAGCTACAAATATTTCACAAAAATTAAAAGAGATATAAACGATTTGTATCATTGACTTGCTATAAAACTCGCAGCATCAAAGACAGTAACTAAACCTATCATACCATCTGTCTCAGATCACAATATGCGAAAATCTTCGCATTTCAAATCTATGTAAATATCAAGATTTCAGATAAATGTGAAGATTCACAAGCTGGTTAACAAACCCAACCGCATATGAAATTAATACATAGAACCTTAAAGTCTTGATTAAGCGCATTATACAAGTGAAATGCAAACGTTTAGTTAATCGGCGCAAGATTTAAAGTCTAAATGAAAAAAGATGCATACCTCGGCGTAAATCTGGATTGGTGTGCGGTGAACGGAGGAAGAACGAAAGGACGATTAGGGTTTTAGGTTTGGGATCCATTTTATAGTGAGAAGCGCTTCCTATTTTTGGGCTTTCAAAGTAAGTCCAATTCGGTCCGGCTTATAGTCCAATACATGGGCTAGCCCAGAAATAGCTCATTTATATCATGAAAACTTTAAATAAAAGCGATATGTCTATATTTTTAATTTTTTGAAAACGTAGTATCATGATATGAAAAGGTATTATTGTAATTCTTGTATAAGTTATCGATCATGATTGTTACAATTAAGGTAATAAGATAAAGTCTTCATTTTTTATAATTAAGAAAAATAAAAATGTTTATAAAATATTTTAAAATGAATAAATTAAGAAAATGGTTAAATATGATATTTATAAAAGATAAATATGACATTTGTTAATTAGGGTGGATAAATATGTTATTTTAAGGTTTAAGAATGCCACATATGAAATTTATCTAATATTTCAATTTTGACCAAAAAAAGTCAAAATTAGAATTCCGATTTTGATTAAATGGATTGTCAAGACTGAGTAATTAAATTTATTTTATTAAATGAAGAATTAGGATGGTTCAATAAATTTAATTTATGTTAGTCTTTTATTTATATTAGAAGATATCTCACTAACAAGGGAAAAGAGAATAATGTCATGAAGGAGAAAAGAGTAGTGGTTAAATTTGTTTTTAATTACTAAAATGACTATTCAAAGATGAATTTGGTCCTTAAATAGTCAAACATCCTACGCTTTTGATCTCTGTTCAAACTAAAATTACCATTGTGCCCTTGTCCCCTTGATTTATTCATTTTCTATAACTTTTTAATAATTTGTAAATATTATTATATATTAAATCTTTATTTAAGAATAAAAATATCAGATCTTAAATCTCTCGTTATCTTATTTACGCAACCCTCTCTCTAACTCTCTGCTTAACACCACCACTGTTACCCACCACAACAGCTATAGTTCGGCAATCACAATTACCCTCACCAACGCTAATGGCCACCAGCTAGGGTTTCAGCTTTTCTGGATCTCACCAACTCCAACTCCAACACCTACCACCACCTCCATCAACCAATGGTATTTGGCAACACCGCCACCTCCTTGCTTTCCTACCAAAATCGAAGCAAACCTGAATATGCACACTTGTAAATCCTAAGCGTTTGTCATAGGAACAAAATTGATTGAAACTTATATGAACAATGAAGATAAATCAGAAACCAGACTTACCTTAGATCAAAATTGAAAGTTACATGGTATTAGGCTGATCGAGATGAAAACCCGTATGAACAAAATCGGAAACCCACCCCCTGGAAGACGAAGATGAAATGGACCAAACCAATCACAAAATAGATTGAATCGAACCGATGTCAATCTTGAACCCTCATCGGCGTATGCAAACAAAATTAAAACTTACTAGAAGATGTAGACTCATCGATGGTGGCCGGATCATGGTGGTGATCGATCGTAGAGTTGGAGACGACGAAGGAAGGTAGTGATGATGATGACGATGGTGGTAGCGGTGGTGACATGACAGTGGTGGGTGGTGTGTAGGAGAGAGAGGGGTGGGATAAGATATATATAATGATATAAATAAGAGAGAGAAAAAATAAATTTGATTTATTATGTGGAAATCTATTATTGTAGATGATTGCCAGTAGACGTGAATTTTCCGGATACTTAACTGAAATTACTATTGTTATTGCTTGTGCTGCAATTAAGTGAATTGCACTAACTTATTATGTAAGTGTGAAATGTGCACGTTGTTATATGTGAAAGTGAAAATAATGTGTTTATGTATGAAGTGAAGGGTTGTGTTATATTGTGGTGAAAACACAACTGGGCACACTCAGGGACCCTTGGTACGGCTTTGGGTATTATGTGAAATGATTATGTGATCATGGATGATTGTGATTGATGTTTACATACCTAATATGGTGTGAAAGTTTAGTGTCCTCGTTAAGTTTTATGCTTACTGCTGTTGTTTATTCTCTTTTCAAAATAGGACCGTGGGAAGGTTCTAACATTGTGAACGCAACTCATAAATCAAACATTTTCTGTTGTTTTCCCGTTGTTAATGCTATTAGATGATTTAAGAATAGTGTTTGTCATTAGTTATTCCTCTTTAAGATTTTGTATTCAAAAAATACATGTAGTCTCGGGTGCGGAACCTCGTCATAGATTTTGTTGATTGCTATGAAAGTTTATTTTACTCTGATATTTACGTTTCAAAAAAAATTGGGGCGTTACAATATGCATGCACACTCATGTATGTATATAGATATGTATGTATGTATCAAGTGTTTTCAAGTTACGGTTTTTGTTAGTTTCGTCGATATGATGTTGATATCCTATATCCACATATGCCTTTATTCATTTAGTTATTGTAAAAAACAAAAAGATTAAAGACCTTCTAACCGGGTGTTTAAAATCGAGTTGGTTTCGATAATTGTACTAAAATGTATGAATTTTCCTTGCTGTAACATGACATTTTTTCAAATAGTTTCTTAAGTTAAAAAAACAAACCGTCCTCTTAATACACATCGTGACTTTTAATTTATATCTTTTTCTACAAACATAAAAACACATAGATATCATACATTTTATCTTTGGAAAAATAAACGCGTAGCCACTACAATATGTTGGGGGTGACACGTTGCAATTTGAGACGAACAAGGTGTTCATACCCGTGCGTTGCACCAGGTTAGATTTTTAAATAATCACTTATATTAATTTAAATTATATATAATATATAAATAAGGTTGTTTATATATTATTTAGTTTGATAACCGTCCTCTAAGAAGTTAATATAAAGTTATTTTTTTAGTAAACTATAGTTTATCAAGTAGTTAACTAAACTATAAATTATCTTTTTAGGTAAAATGTAATTTTATATAAATTGAATGTAAAAAATAAAAATTTATTTATGGATGAAAATTAAAAATTAAAAATCAAATTTAATTTATATAAATTAAAAGGTGAAAAATAAAAATTTATTAGCGGATAAAATAAAAATTGAAATGAATAATGTTTTTTTTTAAAATTGATTATAAGGTATAATGGAATTATAATCCGAATTAACTACCGGCCGCAGAACCGCAGTTGACAGCGATTTTTATCTTTTTTCTTTAACAAAATTGCACGAAATAATGGTTTCACTCACCACACCCATTGATGACACACACACTCCTCAGCTGCAGTTGCTCGAAGCTCCTGATTTGATTCCTAAAGTAATTCCAAATTCCCTTTTTCCGATTTTCTTTTAGTTACATCCCATGTAGTAGTTTCATTTATTCTGTTTCCTGATTCGCATCTGCATCTATATGTGTTTTAATTCATCGAACTAAATTGCTACTGGACGATCTTAAAGCGGGTACTTTAATTTATGTGTTGGTTACAGGTTTTGAACTTTGAAGAATCAATTGTGGAATCTATTGAGTATTATATTGTTCAGAGACGTTACGCGTTAAAACAGCGTTTGACTCTGTTAGATGTAGACAGTTTGGCTGCTTGTTATAGCTAGCAAGGTTTTATATTAAAAAATTTTGAAATTTTGGGGAACCTGACTGATCTTTTGCGCCATACCTGTTCGATCAAATGTCTCAGAGACTGGATAACTTATCTTTGATCAGTTTCCCTTGATTTGCCTGCATAATTTCTATTGACTGATGTTTGTCAATCTTTCTTGATATATATTGTCATAGTAGTACCTTCAAAGAAACAATGTCAATTCTATGTGGACTCCCTCTGATTGAATGTGTCTACTGTATCGGGTGTGCTCGATGGGCTTGGAAGCGATGCCTTCATACTGCAGGCCATGATAGTGAGACTTGGGGTGTTGCCACAGCTGAAGAATTCGAGCCTGTTCCTAGGCTTTGTAGGTATATTCTTGCAGTATATGAAGACGATCTGAGATGCCCTCTTTGGGAACCCCCTGGTGGATATGGGATTAATCCTGAATGGTTGATCTTAAAGAGAACTTATGATGATACTCGTCGTCGGGCCCCACCATACTTATTGTATCTTGATCATGATCATGCTGATATAGTTCTTGCTATAAGGGGACTTAACTTGGCAAACCAAAGAGATTATGCAGTTTTGTTGGATAATAAGTTGGGTCAAAGGAAATTTGATGGTGGGTATGTTCATAATGGATTGTTAAAAGCAGCTGGAGTTGTGCTAGATGCAGAGTACGACACTTTGAAGGAATTGCTGGAACAGTATCCAAATTATACTTTGACTTTTACCGGACACTCACTTGGGTCAGGCGTTGCAGCATTGCTGACAATGGTGGTGGTGCAAAATCGACATAAGTTGAGTAATATTGACAGGAATAGAGTTCGTTGCTATGCTATCGCGCCTGCAAGATGCATGTCACTGAACTTGGCTGTGAGATATGCAGATATCATCAATTCTGTCGTGCTTCAGGCAAATTTTCTTTTCTATATTGAACAGTTTTATTCAAGAAAAGGTAAAATCAATTATGGTTTATCAACTCTTAATCCTGATTTTACTGAAGCAGGATGATTTCTTGCCTCGTACAGCCACACCTTTGGAAGACATTTTCAAATCACTTTTCTGGTAATAACCAAGCTTGATATTTCTCATTCTTTTTTCTAGTACTAGTTTCGTACTTTATTATTAGTTTATAATAGTATATTGTTTGAACTTTGAACAGTTTGCCATGCTTGCTGTGCTTAAGATGTATAAGAGACACGTTCACATCTGAGGAGAGTAAGATTAAAGATCCAAGGAGGCTTTATGCTCCTGGTCGCCTTTATCACATTGTTGAGAGAAAACCTTTCAGGTATATTACTACTAATACTATTTTTGCAGCTTCGAATTTAAAATGAATGTGTGAAACAAACTTAGCATCCGACATGTTCGATTTGTGATGTTTTGTTAGTGAAACATGTTTTCAAAATTTTTTGGATTTCATCACTCTGAACCTATATTTTGCGGGTTGATTGTGGTTGCAGATGTGGTAGGTTCCCACCAGTTGTAAGGACAGCAGTCCCTGTTGATGGGAGATTTGAGCACATAGTTCTTTCTTGCAATGCTACTTCTGATCATGCCATCATCTGGATAGAAAGGGAAGCCAAAAGGGCTCTGGATGTAAGTTCTCGGTTATTTTCTTTGGTTTGAATTGCCAACCTTCATGAAAATTGCTATGTTTAACTTAATATATGGTTTAAATGTTAGTTTTTAGTATTTTCAAATACTCCTTGATTCCTATAAAAATTTGAAACACTTTGCCCTCTTAAGATGAGTGATCAAAGTTGCAATACTTTTTTTGGGGGTCTTCATATCTAAATCATCTATTTTCTATTATCATCATAGCAAACAGTCAATGATATTGATAGTTAGGCTATTTTATCAAAGGGTATTTTAGATATATGACAAGTGGTTAAGCATCTATACTCATGCGGTGAATAGTTAGGCTATTTTACCTTTTTGACGGATGTTTTCTTAAAAGATTATTTTTACAATAATAATTAAATATACCTGATCATCGTATCTAAATTTATAGTATTGATCTTGATTAACATGACTCCTTTCTTTTGTTTTAGTCAACTGTAATTCAGATATTTAAGAAATAGTCAAATCATATTTTTCTTTAACCATGTCCTAAGTCAGACTTCACAAATTTCATATGATTGTGAGATATTTAAAATGCTCTTTATTACAAAATGAAGGAATCTCCCAGGTAAGTAGTACCATGAACTATAGTTCTAAAGAAGTTTCATTCAACAGACATGTGTGTGCATCTCTTTTACTGTCTTAAAAAGGAAATCTATAATAATGGTAATAGCCAAATAGGCGTATGTAATTTGACACCCACCCGTCCACCTCAAAAAAAAGAAAAGGAAAAATAAACAAAAGAAGTTGTGGTTTACGCCTTACATCAGAAATAGATTATTTTCTTTTCACAATTTTCTTAGGATGCCTAAATACCTTAAATAGAGGTATAGTATCGACTAGAGGTGGAAATTTGACTCGTTTGTATATGAAGGGGTTTATTTGGGTTGTATAAGTTATTTGATCATTAACGTGCCTTAGAGGAGTTAGAGGTAAAATATAGAAAACATAGCAAAAAATGAACAGGGTCAAACAGCTCAAGCAGTTTAAACATGTATGCAAATGCTTATCAAATTCTACATCGTTTTTTATAAATTATATTATTGTTGTAAGAATATGATTTTTGTAATCATATTATATACATTGATTGATTTCTACCATAAAGTGGACACAAAAGTGCTGGCGGGTTGACCCATTTCATTTAAACCAGCACAAAAATGTTACCACTGTGATCTTCAAACCCGTTTGACACCATCAACATTATGTACCCTCTCTTATCCTCTCAGATTAGTTGATGAAAATGCACACACATGTCAAATGTTATCGCAACGTTTTTACCCAACATCCAATACAGAAATCTTTGCATATTTCATGCTACATATAGGCACTTTGGATTTATTTTAAAAAAATATTCCATTTTATTGTGTAATACTCAGTTGATGTTGGAGAACGATCCAATCATGGAGATACCAGCAAAACAAAAGATGGAAAGACAGCAGACTTTGGCCAAAGAACACGGTGAAGAGTATGCTGCGGCATTGCAACGGGCTGTCAAATTAGCTGTTCCTCATGCCAGTTTACCATCTCCGTATTATGGCACATTTCAAGATTCAGAGGGGGAGGAGGTTTTCAGTGGCGAATCTTCCAGAAAACATACACCAGGAGGAAGTTGGGATGAATTAATTGAGAGTTTATTTGATAAAGATGCATCCGGTCACATTTTGTTGAAAAAACCACATTCTGTTGGTTGATTCCAAGTGTTTTTATACTCAGAATAAGGTCGAGTACATTCGTTACTTTATTTTTGGTGTAAAGTTGAGAGATATATGAAGATATAGAAGTATTTGTGAGGTCAATCATGCCGCAAGTCAATTAAAGCGCCTTATAAGGTGAGGAATTAGTATGTAGCCCGGGTAGCAAGGGTAAACCCACAATTTTTTGTCGAGATTTGTTCGTTATATGTAGGTGTTACTCTCAACTATATTTATGTAAGTCTGCCTCTTCACTTTTATTCTGTTTGTTGATTCCATGTGGGCAGCAATGCTTACAGTTAAGAAATATTTCGACATTGTTGACTATAGCCACTCCTTAAATATAAGTAAACTACGTAATTAATAACCCGATTATAGGTTTATTAACGATTTAAATCATTTATCTAAAAAGAAATCTGCGAAATATGATTGCTACTGGTAGTCTGGTACCAAGTTAAAGTAACCTTAGAAATCCCGTTGGTCTTAGATTTGGACATTTTAGTTTCACTTGTAGCGGATGTTGATAACTCGATAAGTTCTATATAGGGGTGAGCATGGTACCGGAACCGGTACCGACCGGTACCGGTACCGGTTTTACCGAATACCGAATTTGGTTTAAA
>JAUEJL010058193.1:0-19075 GCA_032274825.1 Drosophyllum lusitanicum | reverse complement strand
AAAATGCATAATAAGTAGAGAGGGTAAAATCGAAAACCATACAAAACTTAAGTGATTAATCAGTTTTTTTAACAAAAAATTCGAGGTTTAAATCATTTGAAAAAAAGTTTGAGGTTTAAATCATAACAAATTCAAATTTTATGGTAATTTCGTTTAAAAAAAAACTTTGATGGTTAATCCTAAATTGAACGAAAACTTTGATGGTTAAACCATTATTGACCCTAAAAAGTACGTATAAAAAACCAAACAAACAATTAAAACAAACATTGTTGGAAAACATGGATGTTCATCATTGAATATTATTAAAATTCGAAACTAAAGAAAGAACATTATGAATCAACATATATAATATACTCCTCACCGTAACTAAACATAAAAAACCAAGAGGAAAAGAAATGGAGATAGGGTGCTTATGGTTTGAGAAATCAACAACAATTAGAGTCTAAGTCGACAGCAAGAGTGGTGTTGGCTATGATGGGCAGCGATAGGCAGGATAGGGGCGATAATGGAGATCAACCATAAACCAGATCCGCACACGGGTAATTAATGATGGGGAGGACAGGCAACCTTGAACGACAAAGAAAATCAAGTGGGAGGCAATGGTGCCATTGAAGTTGATATGGGGCAATTGTGATATGGCGATTGGAAAGGCATGGAAAGAGAGAACACTGGCATAGAGGTAACAAGAGGAAGAATGATCAAGAGGAGTTATAAGATAACCATGAGCTTACGAGGGGGAGTAAATTTGGGTTTGTGATTTATTTATGGGTAAAAATTCATGTAACACCACGCCTACCTCAAACAATATTGTTCATTCTCACAACACATGATTTTGTTACTAGCGACCATATAAGGACTTCCCAAGGATACATTTACATTATAATTCATATGAACTAAGAACAACCTACGAGGTTCTCAATCCAAATAACATATTTATAACCCTCAACATCAATACATGATGTTACATTTGTTCTCATCACGACCATTAACATAATTAGAAATTAGTGTTCCCAACCTTGAACAAAAGTTTAATAAGATACACATTTGAAAAACAACTTGGATTAACTTTACAAGCTAGTGACTACATTACGCTTTCAACAAACATAAAAATAATGATCTAATCTTGGCATAATAGTTAAACGGTGTAATAATATACAACATGTCATTAGCAACCTATGCAGTCAATAGCGGTGGGATAGCACTGGAATAGCGATTAGCGGACCTAGGCAAAATAGCGGTGGGGAATAACGTTGGGAAATAGTGGAGGCGCTAATAGCGCCGCTATTTCCTATTTGAGCGCTATTTTAAAGGAAATCAACCGCTATTCTTAGTTTACATTTTTTTGTTTTTGTTTTTTTGGCAGATATACTTGTTTTGGGCAGCCCTTTGAGCCCATCTGTTTTATGTCCACGACTCCAAGCCAAATATAATATTAAATCTAGTTGTCGCGTTCTTTTCCTCTTTGATGACACAAGATGCAGTCCAGCCTTCGTCTTCCTTCAACGTCAATAGCTCCAACCTTCATACACACACACACAATGCTTTTAATTAATGTTTTATGATTTAATTATATATAATGTAATTTTAAAAACCGTTATCCCACCAATATCCCACAGCGATAACCGCTATCTCAAACCAGGGACTTTGACCGCTATTTGATTTTCCACCGCAATAAATGCATAGTTAGCAACAAAGACCTTAACACGGACATCAACATGAATAACAACGCCAACAAACAACTAGTAGAGTGAAGAATGCTCAAGGGTTATCATGTGTTTCACGGTAGCTAATGGTGCTCAAAATTTCACTAATGGAGGATCCACACCACCTGACAAGTTGGGTGAGCGAAAAGTGGTTCACCATTCATCACTTGCTTGGTTTCGTAACACAAGTCTTGGTCTCATACCGCAGACTGATTTCACGCTAGTGACTTATGCGAGTCACAATCAACTAGGCTAAGACCACATCATCATCATCATCAACTAGGGTACTCGGTCTTGATAGCATTACAATAGATATTATACTTTAATCATGCATAATTTAACAACTCAACATATATCATACTTCTACAAGTATGCATATGTGCAACATCATACAAGTGAATTTCAATATGAAAAACAAAAAGCCAACGATATAATGTATGCCATGTATCAACAATTATATGACATTTATTATCAAAAGAAACTTTAATGTATCCATATTTACAAAATTCAAATGTACTCACCTCCATGTTGGATAGAAGCACAATCTAACCGTCCATGATGCTTGAATTAGCTCAACAACGGTCACAAAGACCCTATAATACTAGTTAATGATATTTAGAGGCCTTAAATAAACTCTACAATAGTGTCAGGGAAATTGCGCCTATATTAAGTTTCTAAATCATTCAATTTCGTGTTGGGATATACAGGTCGATACAAGTTTTGCAACCAACTCATATGTGCCCAATGCAAGAATTTTCATTTTCGGCTTATGAAAGACACTGAATAGCAATCACAACTTTCCATTACCGACATCCTACACATTTGGGCACAAAATTCAATCCAATCACAAATCTTTAACAAAATCCACCCATTGATCATAAACTCAACCTGATTCAACACTGTTTCAGTTCAAGGTTTGCAAATGACAAAATACCAACACAATATAAACTAATCATAGTTAAGAATTAAAAGGAAAATTACTTGATTCTCTTGCAACTTCAAAAACCTCAAGAATGACCAAAATTGCACCCAAAGAAATAAATATACATCAATCTTCAACCAATTGATCAACAAGCTCGCATGCAACGTCTTCAAATCACCGAAGATACCTAAAGACCCTTTCTTCCTCACTTGGTTGGGGTAGCAGATAACAAGACTCGATTGAGTCAAATGCCAACTAAGGTGAGGTTAAAAATCCCAATTTGCCTATCAAACCCCAACTTTGAAAAAAAAGCATACTTTGACCCCCTAATTCATGCATAAACAACTTGTACCTTAAGTTCTTCCATAAATACATTCAACCTACTCAACATACTTACAAGAAATTAGTTTTAAAGCATACTTAAAAGACTTGTTCTTTAGGCTAAAATCGAAATGACTTGTAACATCCTTAAAGTGCAACTAAAAATCTACCAACAATTAAAAATAATTACCTAACATAATTAAACCATAAAAAACACATAAATTTACCAACATAAATTCTCATAAATTAATGATCAACTTGATAATTTGATATACACTACTAAACCCGAAAATGGGATGTTACATTTGTAACCTCAAAACACATTGTCTAAGGCCAACACTTACTTATAAACACGTCATTTCTCATGTTATGGTTGATGTGGGATTCGTGGTGTTACAAACACCCCCTTAGAGACTTGTCATCCTTAATGAAGTTTGTCTCGCAATCTCTAATGCCACATGAGTGGCTTTGATACTAGGACAATGTGAGATTCACAATGATACAAACATCTCCCTTAGGTATGCATTATCCTTGATGGAATTTGCCTCCATCATCCTAAACAATACACGAGCAGTGGCTATTGTGAACAAACCATTTCTCAGGTCCATGGTTTACAAATAACCCCTTAGGAACTCGACATCCTTAATGAAGTTAGTCTCACCATCTCTAACACCATAGGAGTGGCTTTGATACCAGGACGATGATTCACAATGATACAAATATTACCCTAAAGTACTCATAATCCTCGATGGGGTTTGCCCTATCATATTTAACGGTACGCAATTGGCTATTGCACAATTTGTAATATCCCATGATCCAAAGTCATGGTTTAGCCCGACTTTGAAATTAACTTAAAACCATATTAGAAGGTATTGATAGACCATAAATTTAAACTTATGTGCTTATACTTATATTACTCAATGTATGAAAAATTTAATCCCCCCCTCACTATTTCAATTCGTCCAATCTATGTTGGATGATGTGTTACATACCACTTCCCTATTGTAGCCCTTATCTAAATAATCAAGAAGTTGGAAGAGATTCTCATAGTAAAATGTGCTCATTTACACACACACACACACACACACATACACACACACACACATATATATATATATATAGAGAGAGAGAGAGAATCCCCATTTTTATAAATATAACCTCCATAAAATCAAATTGTAAATTAATTTACATATAACCAAAAAGTTTACCAAATATCAATTTTGCATCATGTTTCATTCTTTAACAAAAGGGAGGAGGGATTAGTGGAAGCTCTGTCAACCCAAAGCTAGAGGCTTTCCTTTCTCTTTAGGTAAAGATCTGACGACATATGAAAAAGGTAAACAACAAACTAATAAGCAAATTGATTAGTGAGCACACAAACTCCAGCCAATACACAATATATGTACCAATTTGTACGCATGCAAATGTAACACATTTATCAAGTTTCCACTAAGTTAATCAAATTGCCACTCAAGCTAAATAACAGTAACACATACAAACATACAAATAAACACATATTCACAATGTCATATGAAGAAGGAATTAGTGTAACTCACCTTGAATAACAATAGGGCCTCCACATGATCATGTCACACTACATTGCTACCTTGAACGCCCCATTATCAATCGAACACGGACATATCTCTGGTCCGTGTCCTCACGCACACAACAGTGTCCCACAAGAACATGTTGTGTCCTTTAGGGCTCAACACGACCATGTTCCTTCTTGGCATGACATGTCTTTCTAGATTACGCCTATGTTCAACTTTAGACAATAGTTCCTCTACTCAATTCAAAGTCATCCCAGAACTTACCAAATGTGTTCCAACACTTGATATCACATCTAATACTATAATATACCCTAAAACAACATAAGATCACACATATTGATTAAACTTATAATCATATTATATAAACTAAGCTTTTGGACCCATTAACAACACCCTATTACATAGTTATCACCATGCAACCTTTGCAATAAGTTCTATACTCCATATATATATATAATATGAGGCTTCAAATGAGAACTGTGAAAACCAATCCTGGTCTTTAATTAAGGTAACTATATATTTAGGAAAATCAGTGTGTATATATATAGGTGAGTACATTTGAGAACTATTCTTACTGTGAATACCTTGAAAACCAATTTTGGCCCTTGATTAAAATAAATCAATTGCCAATAAATAGGAAGGCTCATCAATAACTCAATTATGGCTCATTAATGAGGCATTAACGATGGGTATTTTGGAAAAATCAAGCTTCGCTTAATGATGGTTCACCCTGACGCAATTCACAATTGGGAAAATGTATGAAAGATCAAAATACCCCTATTAATGAGTCATTAACGAGCATCAATGATGGTCACAAATTTTACTCTCGGTACTTGCAATAAGAACAATTCTCAAATGAACATCTCCTCAGATATATGTATATGTGTGTGTAATGTCTAGGGGACGGTTCATTTGCGAATCGTTCTTATTGCGAGAATCAATCTTGACACGTGATTAAAACAAATTAATGACTAGTAACACGGGATGATTAATTAATGATTCATTAATAGCTCATTAATGGCTCATCAATGACTTATTAATAGAGGTATATTGGAAAATCAAACCTCACTAAATAGTGACTAATTTGATGCAATTCACAGTTGGGTAAATATATAAATGACCAAAGGAAAATTCGTACATTCCTACTAAATCCTCTTGCTTCATTCTCCTACCCATACATTGTGACATGCGTAATTCATTAATTATTTTTGTTGATGACATCTAATTTTGACATGATCTAGTGAGTAGGAGGGGTAGATTTAGTAGGAGGATATAGAATCTTTCATAACCGAAATACATCTATTAATGAGGCATTTATGAATAAGGTCTAAGAGTAGTCATCAACCCAAACAAAAAAGGATGGACAAGTATAAACCTACGACCCGACCACATTGAAGCTAAACACAATAATGCATCAAACTGTCACTCGACTATAGCCTTAGAGGCTGTTTGTTAAAAAAGAATTATTAAGCGCGGAATGATGCTATGGCCTAGATAATTCACTGTGTCTGAATGAGACATGCTGTTTGATAAGAGTTCTGAATGATGCAAATTACCATTTAAAACCTTAATATTGATTTATTATATTATTAAGATATGATTGTTTAACAAGACAACTTGTGAAAGAAAGGGTATTATTAAGAAATAATTGGTACTTAATGATTCAGAATGTACATTAAGATAATGATTTAACACGATTTTTCTGTTTCATTTAGCATAGTTATCATTCAGATGCGGCACGCTAAATGGTCCATTCAACAACAAACAAACAACCCCTTAGATCTACCGGACAAACCAACCCCTAATATCTGTCTTCTTCGTTTTGGTGACAAATTTATGATCCCATAACATTTTTCAGTAGCAAAACTCAATAATAAAGTCATATTAAAATATAGGGTTTACTTCTTCAAAATGTATGAAACTATACCCCAAATATTAATGTGTATATCCACCTTTCAAAAATGCTATTGTGTATATCAAACTTTCAAAAAATGTGTTATTTTATGTATTAAACTTCCTATTGTCTGTACTAAACTTATGCTTTTTTTGATTTTTTATGTAATCAAAATACATACAATAACAAATTAAAAGTTCAATACACATAATAGCATTTTTTGAAGGTGGATACACACATTAACATTTGGCGTATAGTTTAATATATTTTGGAGAAGTAAACCCTAAAAGATAAGGTTAAGAATTAATGTGATTAATCAACTGAAAAACATAAGAACGTATAGTCAACCTTTCATGCATAACACTTGTACACACATAACATGACTTAGCAATCAATGTAAGAAGTCACGAAACCTTTCATGCATAACACTTATACACACATAACATGGCTTAGCAATCAATGTAAGAAGTCACGAAACATTACTCGTAGATCCATCACATACTATGTTAATAGTGTTGAGTGATGTCCTACATCGGACGAGAAATGACTTTGTAATGTACTTAATAAGGTTTTTAGGGTAGTCTACCTATAACCAATTAGTTTTGAATTGGAATCTCTCAAACTTACATGATATTAACGTAAGGTTCACCTATGGTTACAGAACTTACAAATAGTACTGCATTAAAGGAATATACCAGCTAGGATTGATAACCACAAAACCTAAGAGAAAACAAAGATTACTTCACAATTGCCACTTGCACCACAAACGATGAATGCTTTCACTTCGCTTATAATCGAACTAAAGGTTTTTGGCTAGATATCAAGAGTAGAATCCTTTTGAGATGTAACAGTAGGACTAAAAATGATAAAACAAAATTTTGTTTAAACGAAGCTCTCAAATGATTTAAATGTATCAGCTACTTATAAAATTCAAGAAAAATCACGAATCCACTATTCCCATATAGGTCTATCTTAAACTTTTATCACATTTGACTTACTATCCAGCTCGTCATATAAACATTTGTTAATCCAAGAAATGGCCGGTTTACATCATGATATTCAACCTTAACTCTATTTTAACCAATTACGCAACCCCTCAATACTACAAACTATAGCTTATACAAATATTCAAACAAGACTACTTTAGCTAGGTAAGAAAAATGAGTAAACCCTAAATCAAGAATAACCCTCTACTTGAACAAAGTTCGCACCCAGATTTTGTGCGTGCAAAACTTATGCCATACACATGAAATTTAACTATCTAATTGTTGTTTACCATTGAAAATGTTATATTAATATGTTAATTATATAAGACATGAATGCTGCTAGACCACCAACGGAAACAATTTCCATCATAGCTAGTTATGAGAAAGATAATATAGTCAATCATATCTCCATTCATAGACATGAAAACTGCATTTAGAAAAGACCTTTGGCTAGAAAAAAAATGCCGGTAATATTACGAGCTATTGTAATTTTTATTACATAAATTTAATTTTACAAATAAGATTGCAATTAAAGATCATTATTATTATAATTAATAATGTGTGTATACACGTATATCCCTTTTACTAATTAGTTATTGTAGAACATAATATTATTACTGATATTTAGTTAATATTATAATCACTATTACTATAATAATTAGTATTTTTAAATTACTATTATTAATTTTATTATACTTATACTTATTATTATTATTATTATTATTATTATTATTATTATTATTATTATTATTCTCGTATTATTAATATAGAAGAATGTTCAATATAGTCCATAATTAATTCATAGTTCTAAAGAACTAATTTTAACCCTTTGATCAATTACATTAATGATCCAGATTAAATTTTAAAAATTTAGACACGGTGGCATTTTCGTAATTTCTCGTAATTCACATGTGATGCTTTTACAAATCACATGAGATTGTACTCTGAATCCCATGTGATTGAATATTAAAATTTTAGGACTATGTTTTTTAAATGAACTTTATTAAACACAACTCTATTAATATAGTCTATTTATTTATTCTGGAATACTTGAATTACTAAGATAGAGGTACATGACTACACTTTTGTACAATTTCATAATGTTATATATAAAATCATGAGTACAACAATTATACCTCCCTCTTCCCGTATCCCAGCTTAAACCCGGTTTAAATCCTTTATATCTCTCTACGTGCCGATCCTAATTCTCTTTCTTCATAAAAATCCTATCATGAACTATCCTCCCAAGTTAGAGATTGGAGTCCTCACCTCTTCGTGTCATCAACTGAAGTAGATTCCACTTTCCTAACTTGCGTTGTCAGTGACCCCCTCTTGTTGTGACTAAACTAAGAGTCTAAGGCAGTTTTTCTTCTCTCAACTTTTTTATGATATACGCAACTTCTAATTGGGCTCTCAAAACTCCAAATAGACCCACATGTCGACCGTAAAATATACAAGACACTAATGTGAATCTACACATGTAGAAGTTGTGGATTGGCTCATTATTTTGAAGTTTTCAATTGAAATTTGACTTGATCAAGTGCTTTGATTCAGCAACAAAGAAGCAATCAGCATATAGAATCAATCCTCGACAAATTAGTCTTCGTCTTCCTTCAACTATTGTCTTTGTCTTCCTTCACCGACTGCAATAAGGGCTTCATCTTCCTGACTAAGATTAGAACTTTGTCACCCTTTGTTATTAGGGCTTCATGTTCATATGCTTCAATTTAGTGTTCATCTTTTGCTTCAAAGGTTTCTTGGATTCTTCGTTTGCTTCGACTTAAGGGTTTCATCGTCTGCGAATTAATTCGCTTCAGCTTTGTTTACTTCTTTGGCTCTACTTGGATCAGGGCTTTGACTTGGCTTCCTCTTCATCCGCTACGATTTAGATTAGGACTCCTAGTAGGGCAACACATCAACAGAAGACCAAGACCACAATGTCAATTTCATATTTGCTTTCCACAAACCATCAACGTATTTTTAACTTTGACATGATTGAATTACAATTCAAATCAAAACCAGCATATCTTGACGTAGAGTAGTATGTTATGTTCAAACTTGGATAATCAATTGTAATTTAATATTCTCAAGAGAAAACTAACTAAATGATAAAATGCTAGTCAGAATCTATTTAATGAGCTTGAGCACACGATTAGCATTTTTAACTTGGAGAATCTACTAGTAGCTGTAGTAGTTTTTAAGTTTACAATTGTTTTTACTTTTAGAACCTAGTGTGGCTTCCGTTGCACAATTAGCATTTGTATTCAACCACCTTTTTTTGACCATTTCAAAGAAACAATCTACTCTGACAAATCGCACGAAGTGCTCAGCTAGCTTAAAACATGGAATGACTATTATCTTGATATGTAATCTCTACATTGAATATGCATATGTTATTCCGTAAAGTTCTGTACAGGCTTTATCCACATCGTGATAGAGATATCTCTATGTTATGTCGATCCGTATAGCAAAGAATTTATGCGACAAGAGTCATTAACATCGTTCGTATCATGTATAGACTTTTTTACTCCATTTTATCAAGGTCGCTATTGACGTATCACAGAGGTCATAACTCATAACTTTTATATCTGCATCCCTAGTAATCTCTATTGCTATACATTATAAAAGATGACTTTTATGTAGACATCTAATGTTACAGCATTATGCGGACTTACCACCTAAAACTATGCACCCTAGACAAGCAGGGCATATACCCTCATCCTAGAAAGATCAATCTATGAAAAAATTGTTTACATGGACGATAACAGGTCGCTAATGATTTGCAATAGCAATCAAATGAACTTTATAGAAAATCTAGTACAATTATGTCTTGGTCATACACCTGCAGCTTTTAGCTTTCTTATACTTTCAATGGCAAGTCAATGCTATCACCAACATCACACCATTGTTTCCCTCTAATCCTTCTCCATAGATCCCCCTTACATTCCTGCAGCTTTAACTTAAGTAGCACTAAAAAGTGACCAGACAAAAGCTTCAGCACTAAAATTATTGCTCATACTAACTTTCTATATGTTGGCGCAAATAGCCAAATATTAAATGTTCTCTTGCAGTCTGATTTCCATTGTGTGTGTGTGTGAGAATTATTGAAGTTACAATATAGGCGTAAGCCATATAGGGCTACAAACTAAAGAAACTTTGTGCTACTCTTACCAGCATGAAGTCGGTGATTGATCGATACCACAAAGCAAAAGAGGAACAACAGATGACATCCCCAATTTCAGAGGTCAAGGTAAGCTTAAATCCCCCCTGCATTTTGAAGTAATTGGAACTTTAACTAATTATGAGCTAGAGACACAAGCTTATATTCACATACACCCCTTGCTAAAACTATTCACGAAGACAGGAACTCAAAAAAAGACATTTACTCTCTTAAGTCTCAACCCAAAAGATGACTCACATTCTATGATGTGCAAGAAACCGAAGACAACTTGTATGAACAACATTGCCTTCTTTATTTGGATAAATTAACCTGCCAAATTGATCAGATCTTGAATAGACTGAAGTTAGAAGCTAAATTGCAGAACTGTTGACACTTAAAATAGCCACCAAAGGGCTCTTGGCCTAGAGGTACCAAGGTGTTGTTATGGTGTCCCTCCCTCCTTGAGCTTGAGGTTCAAGTCCCATTGTGGACATAGGTGTAGTTTCGTGGGGGTGTCTGTGTATTTGCTGTTCAAAAGAGAAAAAACTTAAAATAGCCCTCTTTTCAATTTTGGGTCTGAGAGAGAAGTCTTGGGCAAAATGCCAATCAACAGAGTTAAAGGACTAAGGGGTCATCAATGAAAGGAACTCCGATTAGCAACTATTGTTATGGACCAATTATAATATAATATAATATAGAAAAGTAAGTAAATGTGCATCCTGTGCCAATGAACCCTCTCTTCCATTAGCTTTGTAAGTAAAGGGAGCCTTATAGTTCAAACCAAGCTAACCATAATAGAAAAGTAACCCTGAGCCAAATACAACAAGAAATTACAATCCTAAGCCAAATAAAACTTTGTACTTACAATGTTGGAGAATATACATGCCAAGTTGGTGTACAAAACATAGGCAGAGGTAGAAGATTTGTAAGGAAAATTTTATAAAAAGGGTTCAGAATTAAAAATTATTATATAAACATCCAGCCCTAATGAGAAACAGACAATGAAGGAAATGTTGTAGTAGAGTGCAATCTGATCAATCAACCCTGAAAAATGTCATATGAAACGTTTTTAGGTGGACATTGCCTGGAAGAGCCACAAAGATCCAACAAGGTCCAGATTAGTTCATGGTTCCAGACGAAAAGAAGAAAAGAATCTGATTTAGTTTAGAGACAAGACAGATCTGCAATAAGAACTAGTGAAAACTGAATTGAATCATATTATAGGTCCATAGGTTGAGATATTATTGTTATTTGAACCATTAGGACAAACCAAGAGACCCCACCCCAGATAGGAATAGGATCTCCCATGTGTTGGCTACCAAACAGGACGCACTTTTGGTTCTACACCCCTACAGTGAACCTAGGTTAGCACAAAGAGATTTTTTATTGGCCTACAATAGAGGAGGGGTGTGCCTAACCATTCAAGCTCCATAAAAGAAATGTAGTGCTTGAAAGAAGCTGCCAGAATGGACAACTTGGGTTGGAAACCTGGTAATGCCTCCTGGTGGCTTTTTGTGATGTTCTATTGTGATGGAGACTAGGGTTTTGGTTATTCAAGTCTGGCTCTGATACCATGTAACAACTAGGATCCAAAAGCTTACTTCTGTTAACTCAACACAGTAAGAAAGTAATTCTAAGCCAGCCTAGAATGACAAAGATGAACAAACCTAGACATACCAAATATAGCTCTTCAACTTCTAAAAGTAATTAACTGCCTAAATTTCTAACTCTATATTCAGAGCATGCGAATGTGCAAGTATAAACATGAATCTTTCTGTAACCATTCAGCATACTGATCAACTTTAACATGTGAGATACATCAAATCACTTACCTTAAAATTCGAAGTGAACACCACCCCTTTTTCCCTGGAGCATGGTAATTAAATATAATTATCTTGTGACCAACTGATAATCTTCATCCTCAAAATAGCAGCACTGAATCTTAGTAAGCTCATATACAGGCAGAAATAGGATACACATAATACCTACCACCTTTCATGTGAGTCGTCTAAAACAAGTAAAATTATAAAATTATCTCACTAACCCTTTATGCATCAAAATCACTCTAACGTACCCTATATGCAACAAAACATAGTGTCCCAACACACCAATAAATAAAACATCTTACATGAATAGAATGAGAAGTATCTGCATCACCCAATTGAAGTCCAACAGAGATAGGGTTTAGGTGCAAAGATTCTGTGACCTTACACAGTCTGATGACAACAGATTTATTCTATTATTTGTATTCACTTCATCTTTACATAAACCTAGTAATACACGAACTTTATCTTCACTAAATCAGGGATCAGTTTCAGCCAAAACTAATGTCAGTTTGACTTCCTGAACAAAGATTTATGGCATTCTGTTCCTTCACTAGATTGCATATACTAGTACTATAACCGATTCGTGCAGAACACGATCAAAAAGTTTTTTTTTAATCATTATGGGTGGTTCATCATCAAGCAGACCACCTCCTTATTTGAAGTCAATTCAGAACCTTAACCTGGATAGAGTTACCTTCCCTTCCAAGTCCTTTTGTTGCTAACGTGACTAAAAAGTTGTGGTGTACTTTCCACCAAAATTATGAAAAGAAATTGTCGTCCAGCATAACTAATTACATACTTGGGGCCTTGGTTATGGAGTCATGATTTGTACCATTAATCACAATCTTGTTTTAGTGAAAAGCAGGAGTTATAAATTGTACCAGATTGTAAGATTCAATTCACTATTTTCATAAAAGTTAATAATGTACTTGAAGCAAGGGCATTTATCCAATAAAGAAGCCCGTATCTTTTTAATTTAGTTACAAACAATAAGACTCCGCCATCAAGGTCAATTTTTGAGTTTCACATGGTCATATTGAAGTCTTCTAATGCATATTCTCCTTGCCATTGAAAAAAACACTAAAGCCCTCTTCAGTTAATCAAGAACAACTTCAGATGAATTTGGTTTAAGAGAAGACAAATCAACTACAAAAGATAGAGAAGATAATAACAAACTGCAATCAGAACCTCTTGCTTACATCGTGAGAAGGTTTCAGCACAGTGAGGCTGAGATGACATTACTTGGAAATCATGAACTTTACAAGAATGACTATGTGAGCAAATTTGTTCAAGTCATTGACATCAATAAACTAGTATTAAAATTCCCTACAAATATCTAAACATGTACTTTATTCTTTCTCGATACCTAGATTTCAAATCGTGATCCAATGCCCCAAGAATCCCAAACCATTTTACTCTTAATTGTTGCCAAACATATCCAGGTCCAATCAGTTTACTCTTAATTGTTGCCATCTTTTTAGTCAAATTAATTACTAACAAAACTAAGTTGTTGTGTAGAGAATCCTTTCTTTCAACTCCCCATAGCCAAAACAAGAAGTTGCCAAAATCAAGTAAGACTTTGTTGAAGTTATTTGTAGTCCACTACCAAGGGCATACATGCACTCATAATCACAAACCGTCAAAGGATGTTACAAACCCCCTCACTTATAGTTCAAGCATCCTCGTCAGATATAAAAAGAAATTCAAAACAATTATCACAAAGAGCTGCATGAGTTGAACCTACAACATTTCCCAAAAGCTTGTAAGCAGCTAATAACTGTATCACAAGCAATGTCACATGAACTTATTGATCCTTTTCACGTATCATCTGCTTCAATCGCTTTCTAATTTCCAAGTAGTATAACTTCAACCTAATTCCTTGTTTTCGAAAAAAGAGAAATAAACTCAACTTTTTACCAAACTAAGAACATGAAATCAACCATATTACTGCTAAAGCTCAATGCATGACGTTCTCCCTGAACACACAGCATGTGATAGATCATGCAAAGTGGCTCCTATCCTATAACCATAATTTGAATCTTGAACTCTGAAACCTGTTTGTTACATTAGATCAGCATCCTTCCTATCAATTTCAACGACAAGAGTAGAGGATAAATATTAGCTGTCCCTTTTGAGAAGTTGTAACATGTTTTTAGTCCTAAGAAAGAGTTCCAACTGATATTACACTAGGAATGAAAAAGAAAATTTGGAGTTGTCCCTACTGTATCAATCTTATGGCCTTAGAAAGAACAAAGAAAGCATACTTTAAAGTGATCACTTATTCCAGTGAAATGTGAATGTGGGAGAATAAAGAATCATTACATTCTATTGATGGTTGTTGCAAGTTTGATTTACTCGGAACTGTGCACTATAAGTCTCTTTGTGGGTTAATTAAGTTCTTAGTATTGTACTTCCACCAAATTACAAATACACTTATTATGGAATGATGACCCTATGGTCAGATACTCCTCTAGTTTCAAGGCCACAAGAGACACTTTTCTGGAGCTTTGGTAGAAGATTATTCTGACCTCAACCTATCCTTGTAAGATCTACTCCTGAAACCTAATTCAGAAACTCGCCGAAACATAAAAATGTACTTAAACGATAGGACACTGTTGTAGTTGTTTAGATTTCATCTACTTAAACTAGTACTGTTACCTTCTGCTATTTCCAGATCTGATCTTAGATAAAATCCCCAGCTCTCAAACCAAGGTATCAGTCTTGTCTTCTTCCATCCAGTTCTATCAGTCTCATACTTTTTCTCACGAATCTTGACTATATATACATAGCACTCCCTTCAATATATTCTAATTACCTCCAGAAGGGAAATGATCCGTGAATCATAGCTTCTAATATTACCTAATTATTCTGCACAAGTTGGCAGATGGGTTGGGCAGCAGAGCTCGCACGGATGACTGACATAGTCAAGAGTACCCTATAATTTGTCGATCTCTTTATCTTCTTTATATTTATTTGATGGTAATTAAAGACTTCTGAAATTGTTCTGGAACTAGGAAAGTCAAAGGAAGACAAGCTGCTCTTCTTCAACAGCTGTGGAACAAAAGTCAAACACAAAAATATTCAAGATCTGATGGGACACTTTTCCACTGAAAAATAGTTCGTTTTATTAACAGGTCACTCTTCAAGTTGAGCAGAATGCATGTCATCAAAACCACAATGACAAGTCAGGATGCAGCTCTAAAATGTGTCCCAAATTCATATGAAGATGCTACTGGAAAAAGCATTTTGGTACCCTTATGTTCTTCAAGTGTATTAATCTGCATGTTTCAGGGGCAGGGAACAAACAGAGTTGTGCGACCTGCAATTTCTGGTAAGATCCATCCCAGAGAATCACTAAACCATTTGATCTGATCATATTACTTGTCTCTGTCTTTTCCCTCTTACACCAAGAGAGAAAGGAGACATCTAAAGTACTCCCCCAGATTACAGACCCAATTTGTGATAAAAGCTTCATATCATCTTTTTCATAATCATCCCATCACCAGTCCACTTTTATCTAACATCACTTTTAGAAGGTTTAGAGGCTGGGTTTCATTTAAGGATTCAACTAGAAACGATTTGACCATTGGATAAATTATTATTCTTACTAATATTATACCTATCTTCCTAAGATGATCACTGGCCATCACTTCTATCAAAAAAATGAGAATGCATACCTCAGATATAAGCAGCCATGCCATATTTGAAAACCCAAATCTAATTGCATGTTCAAAACATAGGTAATGTCTTTCTCCCACCTACTAACCCTTCCTATTTAACCCAACTCGTAACTAGTGACACGTCAAAAGGCTGTTTTGGATAAGAATGTGTGTGTTAATAAAGGTGAATTCCAGTGATTAAATCATTGAACTTACAGGAAAAGGTGGTCACCTTTTTTGGGGAAAGCTTGAAGTGCAAGGAACCCAAAGATTCATTTCCTTTGAGCTTCAGCCCTGGGTACCGGGTCATTTTTTGATTCATTTCTTTAGCAGAAGAAGCAAACTAAATACATCTTACCCAATTCCCACCAGAGCAAACCTAGCAGTTCATAAATGGCATCTACCTCATATTAGAATTAAACAAAAAAAACCTAGGGCGGTTGTAGAATTCCAATATTATAATGCTCTAAAACAGATAGAGATTAAAAAGATGGGAAGTAATGGCAATGGTTGTTTGACATAAACAGTCTAGCATACATTAGAAGGCCAAACATGGATCCCCTACCACCAAATGAAGGTATAGTTTCAGATGTTATAAGGGAGAATGAGGTTAGAGAAAGTATGAACGAGAGAACACCAAGAGGATACACGGATTAGCAACGCCACTTTTACCCGAAAAAGATGACCAACCAGCATCATTCACCAGTAGCTTCAGTTGCCAACAAGGAAAAGGATATGTCATCCTGGTAACATGAGAATGAAGCTAAGATCTGGACTATCACTAGAAAAAGAAAGTGAAATTCACAATAGTAAATGAAACAAGCTATCTCACTTGATCCATGTCTTTCTGTTCCTGTGAAGTAAAGTTGATCCAAACTCAGTTCTTGTCCCAACCTCACCTTGTATTTCCCTCAAAGTTCACAAATACTATCTTACTCCTATACAATGTGAAGCTCCGGGAAAGAAACTCAGATCAACAATGCAAGTTCATGCCTGATTGTTTCCTCCAAGCCCCCATTAATTAAAAATGAAGTCACCGGTTTATACGATAAGCTTTTCTACCGACAATGTAGGAACGCAAGACCATAAATAACTCCCACAGGATCATCTAGCAAAAACAATCCCATTTTGACCCATTGAAATGCATCAGTTGGTTTAGGAAAAACCAAACATCAATATAAAAATGTGTGAATAGACACCACATGGCTCCTAAAGAGATGCATCAGGTAAGTAATGCAAGTTGAACAATGGTTCAACGGTGAGAAATAACAGGTGTAGGCAAGAAAAGTCGGATCAAAAACATGACAAGGGAAAGTTGTGATCAATGTTTGAGCCACAAATTTAAGAAAAATGAGCAATCTCCCACCCACCATATGATAGAAGGCTACAAGAACTACCTCAAGCAAGAGAGCTTTAAAGAAATGAGCAATCTCCCACATTGCACTAGACCATCATAAGCAAACATTTTAAGTCTTTATGTTTGGAGCTCTCCCTGAATGCTACCTTTTTTTAAGTTAATGAAAGGCTCCAATGACACTTATCATTCTCTTATATATAGGATCACGACTCATGCATAAATGGAAGCAAGTAAGCAACCAAGGAAATAATTTTATTACTTATAAACCACACACATCTCCTTGATCTACATAATAGTGTTAAGAAAACTAAAACATTGTGATAAAGAAAGAACTTTCAGATGCCTAACTGAACTTTCCTACTGTAACAATGAAATCTCGACTGGTTAAAAGAATTAGATATGTATGAAACTGAGAGGAGTTAGCGCTATAGATTTACAATTGATAGGGCTCAAAGGGATTAAGTCTCACAAATAAAATTCCGATTAAATGGATATTTATATAGTTTTGTGAAACTAATAAACAACCATAGCATCTTACTCTTAACTTTTCTTGTATGCATCATTGAAGAATGAAATGAAGATGACTTGACTAATCTAGGAATTAGCGAGCCAGAAAGGAAATAAATAATAATTAGCTAGACCAAAGAGACCTAGGGACCAGGTGAAGCTTTAACTTTAGAAAACGCTCATTCCTTTATGATAAAAAAACCAGAAGATATGATTGTCAAATTTGAATTACAAAAGCTAAGATCACAAGCACTTTGAAAGAGTTCACAAAATTCACAAAGTTACAGGTGTTTTTCTACTCAAAGCTATAGAACATGATTCAAAAAAAAGCATATACAAAAAGAACCACACATATTGGTTTACAACTCGAAACTTTATGCAGTTTTTTAAGTACTTGCTAGACTAGTCTTAATATATGGATGAATGGGCTCCACATTGTTGTCAAATTGTGTATTAGAGATACAATGTATACTAAGCATGTACCATATCATAAGATACAAAATTCTAGAATATGGAAGATAAGTATAATATTAGTTGTTCTAGAAGTTTCTGCTTAGGGCCGCATAAGCATCCACATAGATGTTAAGTGTCTCCTTATCATAGTTAGGGTTACTATATCAGCCACCAAGCTTAAGCGTCTCCCATTACTTAGGTTACCAACTAATTATCAAAATAAAATTTTTGAAAACAAGGGACTTGATCAACTTTTTTTCAACTAGTGTTCATCAAAGATCTTCTCAATCCTTATGAGTAATTGCATGTATACATAATCTAATAATAATCATATCTCAGATAACTAAATAAACCATGCATCTATTTTGAAATCCATTTGATCCATACTTTTTAACAATCAAGATAGGTCAAAGCTCAAAAGTTTAATACGATCTAGGATAATGCTACATAAAAATAAAGAAAATATAATCCATTCCTACATGCCCTTGACATATATCGACCTGCAAGTCTTAGACATGCACGTATAATTGACTGATGAAACTCAGGAAAGCTACTTGGGCTTACCGGCTAGGGGTGTAAACGAGTCGAGCTTTTATCAAGTAACTTGAGCTCGGCTCGTTCGAGTCGAACTTTATCGAGCTCGAGTTCAAGTTCAAGCCCAAAAACGAGCTCAAATTATTTAACGAGTCGAGCTCGAGCTTCTAAGAGCTCGGCTCGAGTCCTTATCGAGCTTTTCG
>JAUEJL010058182.1:0-19077 GCA_032274825.1 Drosophyllum lusitanicum | reverse complement strand
GGTTTGGTTATCATCAAATTCTATGTTTTAAGATAGGCAGAGTTGATTATTAGGGTGAAGTGATTATCTCCCCAACACTTTTGCTTAAAACATGAGAGGTCCACAAATAATTATGAATAATATTAAACGGAAGAAACGTACGAGAATTCAAATCACTAAAAGGTAAACGTGTATGTTTACTTATTTGACAACAGTTGCATAAATGGGAGCTAAGCTCCTTACAATTAATAAAAAACTTAGAACGTAGGTGAGCTAAAGTAGAGCCGCTAGGATGACCCAAATGGTTATGCCATAAAACTGGAGAGACGACGGCTAGACAAGCATGGGACGGATAGGTGTTGGTGGTGGCCTGGAAAGAGTAGAGATCACATGAACTGTTGCTCCTCATAAGGGTCTTCCCATCCTTGAGATCCTTAATAGAAAAATTGAAGGGGTCAAATTCAATAGAGACAAAATTGTCTTTAGTAATATTGACGAACGAAAATAAGGTTTGTAATGATATGAGGTGCATGTAATATGTTTTGAAGGTGTAGGGTGCGATGTGCAAGAGGGATATGGGATGAGTCGGATCCATGAACTGGAATACTAGTACCATTACCAACAAAGATAGAACAAACATGACTAAGGTTACTAGGAACATAAATCATACCACAGTCAGCAGTGATGTGTGATGAAGCCCCAGTATCCATGTACTATGAGTGATCTAATGGAGGGTTGAGGCTCATAGCCTGAAATGCTTGACTCAAATCCGAAGGCTGAAGCGGTTATATTCTGTGATGTGTGCTTGACCGGTTTTGGAAGAAGGAGGTGGCGGCATGCCTTGGATTTGTTGTGTAGCGACCGGTGGTTGGTTCCACGGGTTCCACGTAGGTGTTGTCCACGGGTAAGTGGGATAAGGGCATGGGGGAGTTGCCACTGTGGCGGCCACGGGGACCATTGTTGGGTACAGTTTTGACCCGGGGATAATTACAGTTACCACGGCCACGACCACGTCCATAGTTGTTGCGATTGTCACGACGTGGTTGTTGGGGCGGTGAGAGGGAGGTGGACAATTACCTTAGTCACTTTTTGGGTCAGAAGGTGTTGGGGTAATGAGCACCGTAGGGGAAGCTGGGGGTTCTTTGTGACCGGATTTCCAATGTTGTTCGAGTTCCAGCATGCTTTGGTTCATCTTAAAGGAAGGAAGAGTTTGATGAATGTAGGAAGCAACCATATCAAATTCGCTGGGTAGACCACGAACAAGCTAAAGGAGAAGATGTTACTTACTAACACCGGCATCAACATCTATCAATTGAGTTTCCAATTCCCGTAGGCGTTGGCAATATGCTTGGAGAGAAGACATGGATTCGAGTTTAAGGTTGTTGAATTCTTGTTCAAGGGCAGCCTCCCTAACCCCTTTGTTGTTCAAATAATGTTTTGAACTCGTAGCCATGCCTCATGAGTGGTGGAGTGGTGGACTCGTCGGTTAGAACACGAGCAAGAAGGTCATCAGATAAATTACCATATATCCATTGTAGCACGTGTGCATTAATCTCGGCCCAGGCAGCATAAGTAGGGTGCGCCGCCGCCGGTGTTGGTGTTCCATTGATATGATCCAAGACTTTGTAGGCACGGGCATGAAGTTGAAAACGCTTAACCCATGCGGAGTAGGTAACCTTCGTGCCATTGGGAACATAAATTTTATGCTGGATATTTGAGACTGTGAAGACCGGATGAAGCTTAGTATCCAGTGAAGGAGTATCACTGGCCATGGCGGTGTGTAGGGGTGAAAAGAGAAAAAAACTTTGGAAGAGGGTGGCGATCGTGATTGCCAAGGGAGAGATTTTTAGGCTCTTGATACCATATTGGAATGAATATCTTCCATTGAATTGAATGAATTACAAGGATACAATATATATATACATAGGAGGATAGCCTAACAAACTATCTACAAAGAAGGAGAGAATAAATCCTATCCAAATATAAGAGATTACATAAGATTACAATTACTATTACACATTTCAAAAAAACAAGTGTCTGCTTATGCTTCGCGAGTCAGCTTAGTTAACACCACAAAATCATTACATTTAAAACATTTATAAAACATGTTTAGGTGTAGAGTAATAAATCCCAGCCTGTAACTTGACCCACTGTAAAATCCAGAAATTTATTATGTAATTATATGTGTTGTAAGTAATTATATGTGATCAGATGTGAAATTAAAGTAGAGGGGCCAAAAGCGTCAGATTAGAACTTAAATAGTCAAGGGACTAATTATGCAATTATTGCAAACTATGTATATATATTGACTTTCAAATTCAAAGTTGGTACAAGAAACTCTTCTTTCCTTTTCCTTTCAAATAGCAACTTACGTACAACCAAAGTTCTGCCCCTTTTCTTCATTTATGAGCAAGAAAAACTAGTGTATTGAGCCTTCATCATCATCATCTTCATCCTAGAACACTTGAGGTATGATTTGTTATGGGTTTTCAAGTGGGTCAAGCATGTGTTTTAGAATTAAGGCTTGTAAATTTATGGGTTAGATGTTGTTTATGATTATACGGGATGTAAGAAAACTTGTATGTACAGTTCGTTTGGTTTTAAATGGTATTTTCATGAGTTTGGCCGGAAGAACCAGCAGAAAAGACGACCAAACTGGTGCAGTTTGAGGGAGGCACGGGCGTGCCCATAAAGGGTACGACCATGCCTAGTGGTCGTGACGGCCTTAAGTTCACAAGGTCCGGGCGTGCCCTGGGCATGCCTTTCATGTCGTACGACTTAGAAGCTATAATCGGACCCTTATGTTGGATCAATAAGTCGGATGAGAAAGTCAGCCAGTATTCAGGCACAGGCATGCCAGTGGTAGTGCACGGGCGTGCCCCTGTCTTGATTAGTTTTCTAATATCAAGTTTCAGCATGTGTTTAATACATTATTGATATTATACCTGTAGAGACTAGCTGTGGACATTTACGTGAACCTTTATCATCTGTGGATTAGATTATAATACTTCAACTTACAAGATGAGTCTTCTAGACTATCTTTCATATGTGCAGCATATGTGTTATTACAATGAATACTTTATGTATTCATCATATGTGTTTTTCAGCATAGTGCTATGTGCAGTAGTGGCTCAGAAACAGTACAGTACCGTGGCTCAGTTTGCTGTCCTAGATCTAGATCCAGTGGCTGGCAGGTTTCATTATGTGATTATATACATGTGTTTATATGAATTGCAATCTGGTTTACTCACTAAGCTCTCGTAGCTTATCAGATATTATTTTATGTGTTTTGCAGGGCACAGTAAAGGCAAGGGCAAAGCTCCGGTTTGACTGCATTTTGAAACTTTAAACGCCCGGTTGTATATGTCAAGTTTTTGATACTAAACTTGAAGTTGCTTTTCAAGCGTGTAACTTTCGATATTTTGAGTTTTTAAACAGTTACGCTTCTGCTTTATGTCCAAATCTTATATGTGAATTATTATGTGGGTTGTTATTAAAGACAATCAGTTTTATAAATTGGGGCGTTACACGGCGCTTGATCATTTGGCAGTCAATGTTGTTGTTCTGTGTTGCGGTGAGTGAGAGTGATAAGTAGATGATGGTGGATTTGATTAACCTAGATCATGGCAGTGGCTTAATAGGCGATCGAGCGACAGAGAGAGTTAGAGTTTGTTGTAGAAAGAGAGAGAGAGAGAGATAACTTCATCAACGTCGGTGGGTAACCATGGTGATTATTCAAAGGAGAGAGATTGCTTCATCGACATTGGTGGTGGCCACGTTGCCTTTATTTACATTAGTTACGGCTTCATCGACTTTGGTAGAGGCGGGTTAGTGTATGCTGGACAATGATAAATTTTCATAGTGGAGTGTGGGATAAATTACATTTCATCACATTCATGTATATTTAAAGGACCAATCATGCAATTTGCTTTTTTTTCTATACGGAGTTTTTAAGAACTTTAACAAAAGTTTTTTGTTATGTAAAAAAAAAAGCTGTGTGACAACAAATGATGAAACGGAGGTGTCCAACTATAGCAACTCCTAGGATCTTGAATTATGTAGCAACTTTACAACTCACAAAATCATCCATAATTTCGACAAAATTAACAAAAGTCCTTCAAATCTTCAAAATAAGAACCAATATTCCACATGTAATGGGTCAATCATTACCATTTACAAACCTAAAATCTCAATTTTGCACATAAGTCCTCAATTCTTGTATAATTTGAAATAAGGACCTCACTCATGCAATAAACACTTCTACTATGATAAGGAGTACCCAAGGCCACAAAAGATCCACATTTAAATTGAGATTTTATACATGCTTAAAACATATGTATTTTAAGCTAAAAAACATGTACAATTCTCGAAACTTACCATACCGATAAGTAAAATCACAATTATCCATCATAATAGAACATGGAAACACATAAAAAATTTACAAAATTTCACTATCAACTTATTCATTGATTAAACAGAAAGGGGATGTTGCGCTAAGAAACTTGGTAATATTAATACATTGTAAGAGCATCAAGAGCACATGACGCATTTGAATGTCATTTCGGCATCACAAAACTCCCTATCACCACTATCACATTAAGAATACTTGTATAGTTATTTATCGTGACCACGAATCAATATTATTTTTTATTTTATTATATAAACAAATAAAGGACCAGAATATATTTTGTAACTAACATAAATAAAGATCACATTGAATAACTAAATATTACAATAATTAACTAGAAAGCACATTATATAACTAAAAATTACTAATTTATTTACTGTGCAAAATTTTATATTTTTCTCTATCACTTTCGAGCGTAGATGTTGAGGAATTGTTATATCGTATAGTCGACTTTCTTTACCTTTTTTTGGTTTAATTTGCTATAGTCTGAAAACTTGTTTTGGGAAGAAGAGTGCATTGAGAATTTTGAAAGAGATGGACAAATTGACTAGGGCGAGAAAATAGATTGTTATTTGACACTTTTGAGGGTTCGGTATACCATAAATCCGTCAGATTGAGATTGATGAATATTTGACTTACTAAAATATAATTTTATTTTTTCTACAATATAAAATGTAAAATTTTACAACATTTCAAAACGAAGAAGGTTTAATAAGGAACAAATCATGAGATTGAAATATCACGTGATAATCAATAAGCTATATATTTCTGTAGATCGACACAAAAAGACTGAACCAATTTTCTACGGGCGTTCGTCTGCTTTCCGATCAATACACGAGTCTCCGCGATAATCTCCATTTCCGGTTTCCGGCCGTCCAACCGCCATCTCTCCGATAGGGCGGCTCGTTTCGTCCCCCGGTAAATGCAATCTCTACGTTCTGTATTAGTTTTATTGTTCAAAGTGTTACATGCATTATTGGTTCTTTTAATGTTATCTAGGGATTCATTTAGTGATACATTGGATTGGAATAGGCGTTAATCATCCAGAGGCGCTGGATATTAGGACAACTGTCTCTGATGTTGTATTATAATATTCATCACCGATTTTGTGATTTTTTTATTTTGGAATCTGTTTATGTTAATTTTTGCGCTTGAATATTTTTATGGAAGCATACGTCGTGATAACGAAGTTCTTCAGTTCTTGGATCTTAGTTTTACAGTCCTTGCCATTTTTACCCTACCGGTAAGTAATAATGATCGGAAGTTCTTGTAATTGATGGAAATTTAATTAAGATGTAATTGTGATAAGTTTAGTTAATTGAAGAGAAAGTTCTCATTATATTGAAGTACTCTTAAGTGCTAACAGAAATCATGTGATTGTGATCATGTGAGAGCTAATCTTTATTATTAACAAGGCTGTATCTATATCCTTTATTAGCTTTCATTTTATTACTTGCATATTTGCATGCTTGATCAATTCCGTTTTGTCTCTTTTGCTAAAAAAGACATTCAGTTTTACTTGAACTGTGACCTCTTAAATGTCGGCAAAAGAATGGTGATGTTAAGTGGCTCTTGATTGTATTAACTTTTAGCTCTGACACCTGTATAACTTTTAAAGTCGTTTATTAGGGACTTTAAGGGGGCATTTCATTTTGTGATCTTTTTTGTTGTTCTTATGTAGATAGCGTCTTTTGTTCCGGTATTTCTTGACTGACTGATTATATTTCTTTTCTTTGGGTTTCATGCTGTGATTTTGTGAAGGTTGAGATGATTTTGGTAATAGTTCGCAGTGACTTCTTGCGATGCTTGTAATCCTGCACAGCCCTTCTTGTCTCAATGGGATGTTGCTATTCTAGCGTCGGATATTGGGTTCCAGCCCGTGAAGACCCAAGGACCCTTGCTACTCAAACTGCTTGTAAGTTGGATACCTAATAATGCTTTTGTTCTTTCGGCTTTCCCACTTTGATTGGAGCATCTTTGACTATGGCTGCTCGTGTTAACATATACAAGTATTCCTTTCATTTGTCAGTGTGAGTTGAATGCTCTACAAGTTGTCTATATTTGATATTCATGCTCCATACATATTTTTGTTTAAGTTGTGAACTTTACCTTAATCATTAAGTTGTGTTATTTCTATAGAAAATTAGTAGGAGAGAAAATAAAAAGCAAACGCAATGTGTTGTATATTGAAGGATGGATGGTTCATTATCCTTAGTAGACAAAACTCGGTGATTTTTTCTGCTTTCTTTGTGAAGGTCTAACATGTGACAATGTATGTGATAGTTTGTCTTCATTTATTATTAACTTTCTTTCTGCAGTCAGTGTCAGTGAAGTTGAAGCACTATTTGAGCTATTCAAGAGCATAAGCAGTTCCGTAGTCGATGATGGGCTAATTAGCAAGGTAGTTTGTTCCAGCATTTCTAGTTTAGGACACGTTCCTTAATTGTTATTATTATGCTTTTAAAATTTCATCCATCGATCATGTTTTTAGTTCAAGTTCAAAATAAAATTTTGGTTTTAGTATAGTCGCTTGTGGAGAATTGTGATAGCACAAGTTACTGTCATTGCCCCTTACTCTCACTTCTTAACTTCTCATTTCTCGTACGGTCTTGCCATAAGATATCAAACTGTCCCACATGAGCTTTCTGACCTAGCATGCGATAGTTCCCTTGCATTCCATTAACAGGGTTGCTATTACATTGTTCATCAGTCCATCTCAATATATGCGCATCTATATCTGTGTAGATAGAAACATATCTAAATATTGCATGTTTTCTATATATGCAGGAAGAATTCCTATTAGCTTTGTTCAAGAAGAAAAAGAAACAGAATCTGTTTGCAAACAGGGTATGGTGTTCCTCCAATTTACTTTCAGTTCTGTGGAGCAAGTTACTGACTTTCATGTTTTCCCCGAGGGTTTTGAGTATAGTGCTAACCCAAAGAAGTGATTTGTGTTGTCCTGTGCCTTCTTGTGGGTACTGCTGGCCTGCTGGGCCCTAGTTATGCACATAATTTTAATAAGCAGATGAATCGTGTGTAGGTGAATTTTGTGTTATATTATGCCATTTTCATAAACGACGCAAGACACGTACAAGACTACAAGTACACGTATACATAACACATGCATATGCATACATAGATACATATGAAATTGAGACAACTCATGTTTAAGCCTATGTAATTTCGAATGAAGATTAACATTGATTATCATTGGTTACCATGTTATTCACTTAAGATCAAAAGACTAGGATTAGTCATCATTATTTTACTATATTGGATACATGTATATCAATTATTATTAATGATGCTGGAAGTATTCTTTCAGATTTTAAAACATGCCAATACAAACAAGGTCTATATTGCTCGTGTGTTACACTGTGATGAAGTTCTTAGTATCTCTAAGTAATAACTAAAATAAAAATTGGAATTTGGAAATGCAAAAACAATGCAAACTAAATCAGCCTCAAGAGTCGAACTGCAACCTTGCGATTTTGAACCGAACAGTTTAACCATCCATCCATGTTTGCCATATTGGTATTGTAGTTTTCATGTGTTTTAATTTATAGTATAAAATCTTAGAATTTTTCAAGATCTAACTTCTTTGAGAATTGATTAAAGAGATAATTACGTACATAGATCAACAGATTGTTAACAAATTCGATTTTTTTGTTATTTTCACATTCCTTGCTTGAGTAGCTACTAGCTTGGTACCATAGGGCTAAAGGCTTAATGATAACTCTCTCTCTCTCTCTATGGTCTAATATGCGCATATTAGTTTGACTTCAATAGATAATACTACTTTGAATGAAAAAGATAGCATATGCTTATTGTATCAATTGTTATTTATCTATTTTTTATATGTTATTGTGCAGATTTTTGCTCTTTTTGACGTTAAGCATAAGGGGGTGATCGATTTTGGTGACTTTGTTAGATCACTGAACGTGTTCCACCCTAAAGCTCCTTTAGAAGACAAAATTAATTGTAAGATTGTTCCGTGCCTGTCTAGGGTGGAATACCAAAGCAACATAATGATTTTATAACTTTGCTTCTGTTTTAGTTTCGTTCAAGCTTTATGATTTGGATGGAACAGGATTCATTGAACGGGGAGAGGTATGTGTTGATTCTGATTTTTCATTATATTGTTTAATAATCTATTTCTGTTACAGTTAATAAATCGATTACGTTATCCACTCTTGTATATTTCTTCCACAAATGATATAATAGTTTTCTTTGTGGCCATATTTCATTATGTACAGTTTTTGCAGGTTAAACAAATGCTAATCGCGCTTTTACATGAGTCTGAACTAAAACTTGCTGATGAGACCATTGAGATGATATTGGACAATGTGAGTTTATTTTTGCTAATATCCAAGTGTTTGTAAGCAATTGCTAGTATCGGGTATATAGTAGCAAAACAAAGTATACTAGTGGGGAAATATTATCTAATAGAGGCTCATGTCTTCTCTTAAATATTATTTAATTAATTAAATTCTTTGAGCAGACTTTTTCTGAGGCGGATGGGGACCGGGATGGGAAGATAGACAAATCAGAATGGGTGGCTTATGTTACCAAAAACCCTTCCTTGTTGAAGATAATGACACTTCCTTATTTAAGGTATGTCAATATATATGTCACGTCATAAGACGATGATAATACACACACACATCTTACATATTACGAGTGAAAAATGCGTATTCCTCATAGCATGTAAGGCCCAACACACGTTTATCCTAATGGGTCCTATATGCTACGAGGGAAAAAACACTTTTGGATTTTATATGAAAACATTTATATATGATTGCATGTGTTTATATTAGATTAATTTTTTTATTTTTATGAAAGACCTAGTTAACCACACCCATGAATTGAAGATGAAACTTTTTATGTTATGTCCATTGATATTTTTAGATAAGAGATTTTGCTAAAAACAAGTTTGTAAAACGCAGGGATATCACAACCACCTTTCCAAGCTTTGTTTTCAATTCTCAAGTTGAAGAGATTGCAACATAAAGAAGGGGTTTGGCATAATACTTGTCAATTATAACTCATACATGTGTTTGATACAGAAGGAGGTTTATGGCCTGTTTAAAACCTAACAAAAGAAAAAAAAAATTAAAAAAATATGACCTGCAGCATAACTAATTCTTGTTTTCAGTTCTTATCAATTATAAATCATACATATGTTTGATTTGTAAAATTATTAATGTTGATTTGGGATTTGTTATTAAATTATTGTTTTCAGTTCTTATCGTCACCCTTCGACTCAGGCAGGCAGGCAGGCAGCGTCGATAAGTATAGGTAAAAAAGAACGAAAATAATTGCCTAGCCTGCGGGAAACATAAGTTAATATTTAATTTGTTTATTTCTTTCAGATGTTTGATTCTACCTTTCGATCTACAAGATATATAAAATCATAATTAAAGTAAACAAAACAAACAATAATAGTCTTAATTACATGCATAAAATATATATATTAGGTGTTGTGCGGGTATTACAACTCACGCTTAAAAATTGTCTTACACTAGAAAGGTTGAGCATAACGCCAATCCAAGAATTAAATGTTCTTGAAATATTATTAGTGATGTGACACACTTTCATGTAGTGCTAAAGTTGCTTCTATTTCGATATCTTCTTGTAATTTTGACTTGGATATGTAATAGCATCTTCACTTAATTGCATCACCAACAACCTTCAATAGTTTGTCAAGCTCGATAAGATGGTAGGTTTTTTTACGGCGCCCTCATAGTTTCTTGTTGAAGAATTCACCACGAGAATGTTACTTCAGTGTCTCAAGAAACTATGTCCATGAGTTGATTATGTATTCTCTGGTTCAAGCACAAAATATTCTCTAGATTGTTCTTTGATGAACACTTTATGACTTGTACTATATATTAGTTGACTCAAGTTATATGACCTCATGTCTATTTTGATGTAACTTTTAGAGCCAAAACAATATTTTTTCTTAAGAGTTCTTGGCTAGGTAAAAGAAATTAATCCTCATATATATTTCAATATTAGTGGACGATGGTATACACCTGAAATATAGCAACAATACATTATACAAATATTAAATTAAGAAAATAGCATATATGGTACTAAATTATTGCATGGAGTCTCAACCATGTTCTCGATCACATAAAGATTTGGAGGTGTCAAAAATGGTAATATCCAAAGTATCCTCCATCTTTTAAGACTTTAACATTACAATTATAGTAGTAACTTCCTACAACATATTCCTAATTAAAGTTAAAATCATTCAATAATGACAAAGTGAATTCTCTTAATTGAGGACACATGCATGCATATCAACTTGTCCATAAGCAACACCACCAAAGCCGTATGCATATGATAAAAATAAAGCTAATTCCTAAAGCAAAACTTCCAGCTTTTCCTAATCATAATGATCAAGCAATTAAGCTGCCAAAGCCATATGCATAGATTATCATGATGATGAAAATCAAAATAGAGTATTGTTACTAGACAACTACTCGCACCAGTGAGTTACACAATAACATGATTATGAAAATCAAAACAGGTAATGCTGTCACATATATGATATTTCTCTTTAGGTACACACTAAACTCAATAACACACCTACCCAAATATACATAGCATACAATGGTGATTGAAACACGTCACATACAATGGTTAATAGAAATACCCACATACCTGAAGCATCAAACATGACACATACAATGGCTTTTAACACCAGATCAATGATGAAGCCATAGAAGGCATCGATATGAAGAGAGGACAGAAAGTGGCAATAGAATATGGTTTTTGGAATGAGAGAGATGTGATTGTTGTTGCTTTTATACACGCCATCAATCTTCTTATTAGAATCAGGGTATATAGTTAATTGATACTTTTTTATAATTATAAAAAAGTTAAAATGATTATAAAATCTTTTAAATTTAAATAAATATGATATTATAAAAAAGTAAATTATAAACCATATTTTAAGGTTTAGTCCTACCATATTGTCCCTACCAAACCTGCGAAATTAATCCTTTCTTATTCAACAAGGCGGCAACACTTGTTCAGCGTCATTTGGTAGTGAAATGGGATGCTGAAATTGTTGCGGAGGCTAGTGAAGGTGCGAGACAGACGCTGCCATTGGTGCCATTGTGTTCTTTCTTCGTCTCGTACTCTCGTCCATGTTGAAGAATCATCACTAGCCCAATTAGAATGTTCTAGAATGTTCTAGAATACTCTAGAATGCCCTAGAATATTCAAGAATATCGTGGAAGACCCTGAAAGGTTATGGAACATTCTAGAAGGTCGTGGAAGACGCTGGAGCATCCTAGATTTATCTAGAATACTGTAGAACATTCTAGAAACATATAGAAGGTTGTAATAGATATAGATTGTAGTAGAGTATTCTAGAATAATCACGAATGTATTTAATGCGTAGGAAGATCTAGAATCTTCCTATAAGGAGGTGGAAAACACCTATAAATAGGCATGGAGCTCATTTGCTCCATACCAACCTAAGAGTCAAACACAATCCAAGAAAGATAAGTGTAGTAGTCTCTCAAAAGTGTACTCTCTTCTTAAAGTAGTCTTAATAAAAAGAGTGTTTGTTGTTGCAAAAGAAGAGTCACGCTCAACAGACGCCGTAACAAATTACATCGCTACGGAAGTGTCACACCACCTGTGCCACAATGACGCGCCTATAGTACCCCATAGATAGTTAATATCATAATAGCTCGTATACCTAGAGTAAAAAAACAGTAAACAATAAAGAAGTCACAATAAGAAGATAATAATGATGTAAAAAGTTCTAACAATAGCAATGAAACTCTATCAATAGGCAATGGTAATAAATCTTTTATCCATAACACTATAACGATGAGACACAACAAATAACTACAGAGTCCGTGAACTAACGGCTCGAGTCCAATAAACCTAAATGAAACAATATAGGATCTCAAAGTGACTAAGTAGGTGACAAGGACGAAAGCCGAAAACTATGTACGATGTCTATGAACTAAGTAGCAAAATAATCCTTTAAAATAGTTGCATGAAAGGAGCAAAGAATACATAAGACAACTTAAAAATATTTAGAGTAGGAATATATGTTCCTTAATACACAAGCGGAGACCTCTCTAAGCTTATTCATAACACTTATGTTATTTTCTCTTTAACATGTTCAAAAATAATGTAAGTTACTCATTAGTCGTAGCATATTTATATTCTTTTACATAAATAATTTATGTCTCACTTTTCATTTATATTAATCTGCTCAAGTTGTGAAATTTTAATTGTTTAATAATCTACTCTTAAACTTTACCACGTACTAATGTCTTAGTTCCAAAATCCAATCAAAAGACAAACAAAGTTGAAAAATTAATCTTGAAGTCATTACGTAGCACTTCCAATTATGTTGCCTACTTCTACTTTTCTTTCTTTTTTGCCATCATCGAACCCCTTTTTTCCTTTTTTTTTCTTTTACTTTTTTTTTAAATCCAGAGAAAATATTTCATGTGGGGAATGGGGATGTGTTGTATTCATTCTTAAACAAATTTACCAAAAGATTGTTGAAATATTCTTTGTCAGAATCTAAACCTTTCTGTTACTCAATAAGCAATTCAAATCGATTTATTACCTATAGTATAGCCATCAGATGCTTTATGTTCATCAATTACCAGAGCATTGCAATTTGAAGGTCATTTATCTAAATCAATTCACTTGTTATCCATTGCTAACATGATATTCATTCTCATTCTTATACCTCTTTAACTTCTCGGTATCTAATTTAGTAACGTCAGGTAAATAATAAATGATGGCGACTCTAACTATATTCGAAATCAATTGATAATGTGATATCATCAGATTTTTGTTACACAAGTATCACATGGAAATGAATTGTGATTTTTAACGTCATAGGGAAGGCATTTAACTCACCTTAGTCAATTAATCGCTTGTGAAGTGATGAACCAGGACTATTCTCGGCCTCTTCTTTGCTCGTACTTTGTTGCCGTCATTCGCCGATCTCTAGACTTCAGTTTATCTTATCATTTGAGTTGTGGGGGAAACGTGAAGCCTGGAAGCAATTTATTGATGGAAATTGGGAGAGATTCTCAGTGAGATGACAACCGATTGAACTGGAATTCCGTTACCCTTGACACATTCAAACAACCTTGAACGTATTGTTGACCAGGGGTTAGGTTAAATGGATTAGGTCACTGGGCTTTAGTTTACATGCTCTGATTAATTCCGCTTATATTTCTAATTCTTGGCCCACTTAATTTGCTTAATTGCTCCCATGTTTTTTTATATCAATACTAGGTACGTTTTTGGCTGTGCAAATGCACAGCCCTGCCCTGTTTTAATTACATTATCATGTTGTAATAGTTCACGTTGCTACTATGTTATATTTGCACAAAAAGTTTATACAATGTTAGCAAAAACACATCCCTTACGTTATATTTACAAATACTAAAACTTAGGTCCTGCAGTTTCTGCGCTGTACTTACAAAGACGAACTAAAAGTGTTTACTTGAAAGCAGTTCAAAAATCACAGCGCCATGTAGCTATATTATAGTCCAAAAGCTAGATGTGCAAAAACTGGTCTTTGGCTTTGTTGGTCGGGCCTTCGCATCTAAGGAAATGAGATGGTTGTTTTCTGATCGACGTTGACAACGTGGGGGTTGATCTTTGTTTTCATCTTTGGATGGTTCGAAAGTAACTATTGGACATGTGACATTTGATTTATAGGTCGTCAGCACATTGATCCTCGTTTCTATTTGTCCACGAAAAGTGACATCATGTGAACCTATAAAGGCGACAATGGTATGCTCTAGGATTGATGTAGTCATAGCATCATGAACATCAATACCCTGTTATGGAAATAAGTTAGGGTCACAAATGATATTCATTTTGATATATGGCTCTAAAAATTGTGTATTTACCATGTATGTGTGTGTTTGTGCAAGTAAATAAGACCATAAATTAGGTTTTGTACTGAAAGGTATGAATGTCTCGGTGCCAGGGGTATATAATTCCAGTACTATCGTCAATTCCATCAACCCAAAGTGCAGTAAACCCGAGAAACCTCTGGCTTATTGTATACTCTTTGATCTTGTGAGGGATTTGTGTTCAAAATGATTTTATAATCTTTTAGGTGAGGCACGTCTTTTAGGTTTCGTTAGGGCAACTTGCCATTGAAGGGAGTTTGTCAGCTGTAAATGAGATGCAACATAATACGCTTCTCCCTGAAGTGAAAAAGTACGGAAGACAATGGTAATGTGTATACAAAGAAATATGGAAAACCACATGTGAAAGTGAGAAATATAATATAGAAGGAGTTCAAACCGTTCTCATTTGAATTCTGGGTTCTTTGATGACTTATTGTGCGATGTCGCCTCTTTTTCCATCTTAAAGTGGAATTTGCTCGATATTCTTTTTCCTTAGTCAGTCTAACCTCATTACAGGATTGGTAGTTTGTATCACCATTTGTGTTTTCTTTTAATGGTGTGAAGCCTATGGAAGATTTCTTTCATGAGCTATACAAGAGGTTTCACCAGAAAACAGTAGAAGTGAAATATCATTGTTTAGAATTGATTGCGTAATGCTATTGTGCCGAAGTAGGTAGTGACTTTGAAGCGTGAGTTTCTTCGTTTTCCATTTTAAAATGGATTGTCTTCTATGTTCTTTAGTGCTGAAAGAAGAATTTGCGGAAGAAGGATGAGTAAATGGAATATACGTCATTCAAGTACTATTAAACAAGAGGTTAGAGAAAAAGTAAATTGGGCGACACCGGAGATGTATTTTATTTGTTTGCTACTTCACAGTTTGGCTAATATATCCTTCCTATAGAAAGTACACGTCAAATTTTGCTACTCTTGCGTAAGGCATGTTCACAATCTTCATAAATCAAGACACAAAAAAAGAAAGAAGAGAAGGCCAATAGTAGTTACCTTTATTGAAGCTACGTGAGTGTTGTCTTGCTTGAGCGTAAAGTGAACACCTGCATCAATGTTACAAAAATGAAGATAGATATTAAGAAACTGATTGTATAACAATGAATATAAAACATGTTAGAAGGCTACTGCGATATATGTTGTAAAGACAACTATCAGATACTTTAGAAATGATTAACGAGCAAAAGATAGCCAAAAAATGTCTATAATAATTACTATTATTCTAAAGCAATATGCATAATCCAACAAAAGTAGACATATTGTGAACAATTATCTCATATAGACGATGATCATTGACGTTTTTGTTGTTCAATATGTCCATCAACTGAAAAGGTTAACTCATTCAACAGTAAAAGTTTCTAAAAGGCAAAAAAGGCAGAACAACACCACAATGTGTTTCATTCGTTACAATTAACCGGAGAAAAGTAATTGACATATCTGGACTTCAGTAGGCATCATGATTATGGACTGCATGGGAAGCTATGCCGTATGTGTATATGTTTACCTGGCAGCTGAAAATAAGGCTGGTTAACTCGTGTTTAGGGATCTATTGTTAAATTAGACCGTGTTCGTTAAGTATTTATCAGTTCTCTTTAAGTAATATCATAGATAGAATAGTTTTGGCTGATATCATATTGTTAGCAGTATTATGATATCACAAGGGTTACTACATATTTAGTATCCGTAGTATTAATTGGTTACTTGTATTATATGATATGATGTTGGAGGAACTATTATTGGAACTATTATTGGATAAATAAATCAGTTGGTTTTCTATAGGTATATACAAAATATGTACGTATCATATTAGTAGTTAGTGCAACATATAATACCTAACTATTAAGTGACAAAGCTCATTAGATTACATCCAAAAAGTAATTAAGAAGAATTGTATCTGAACTTTGAGATGATATTCATGGTTTTATTTACTATGATGTGGAAGATGAAGATATCACCTTGCAATATACATTATCCAATATTCTAATGTTAAGATCGTTGACCAACTTATATTTTTAAGTTATTTTTTGACTTTTAAAACTGTAACGTTCATAAAGAAGAATGTGGAAGACTAAAACCACAAATGTGTTGTGTGGAGTTGCTAAATGACTTCCGTTTTACATTTTCAAATGAGGCTACTTATGAGGTAATCACTTCATGTAATTGAGTTATGGAGATAGAATGGTTCAACTTTTGACTCTGAGATTGATATGAACTATGTATTATCTTGAAGAAAGTATTCATTGCTATTCAAAGTATGAAAAATGTACCATGGTTAGTTGTCACACCACTTGTATCAATTCTCATCCGCAAAAGGAAAATAGGAAATTGACATAAAATAGAAACTAATTTTTTATTTGTCTCGCACCGGTCATTTAATTCGTGTAAATACCGTGCAGGTCATTAAAAGTTTTTTTTGTTCCTCTTATGTCATTCGTCAACCTGATGATCAGTTGAGACACTAACGTATACTTTACCAGATGACTCTAGCAAGACAAAAGCCATAAGTTAATAACTAAAATGGAACAAAAAAGATTTTTTTGTGACAAAGTGGAACAGCAAAAAGTGGTTGTCCTCATGGTACTGATAAATCAACACCTCAACCAAACCTTTTATGTAATTTCCCCTTTGAAAATTATAACCTTGACCTCAAAAGTCATAGCGTTCTCTTAATAAAAGGTGCCTTTAGGTTTTTGGATATTTAGTTAATTGACTTGTTTCAGGTGTGTGAAAAGGGGGAAACCAGATGTTCGTTGTTGGATACACCGAGGATCCATCGTGTAGGAATCTGGAATTGTGAATGTAGTTGTGAGGTTTCTTTTTATTCTATTTTATTCGTGAATGTTTAGTCAGTATACTCATTTTGTCCCATATACAGTGCAATGTTTAGCTTAGTATATCATTCACTTTATTATTATAATTATTATTAATAATGTTGTTGTTGTTGTTGTTGTTATTGTTATTATTATCATCAATGTTTGTAATATTGTTCAAATGTACAAAATATGCATCAATAGTGATTGTAAGTTTGTCCTAAGAAATTTAAAATAAATATGCTACATTTACTCTGTGAGACATATAGTCAGAGAGGAAATCGTTATATTTGTTTTCGTACTTGGGGAATATAGTTTGGACGATACTATATTATATACAAGGCAAATACATGTAAAATGCAAATTGGTCAATGATCTACGAGTTCTATGGTTGCCCTTCCTTTAAAATTATTTTAAATTTATGAAGTTACAAATGACATCTCATCTTCTCATTCATTTTATTGGAAGGTTTGAAAAGAGTTGGAATCTCTCAGATAGATTATGCCCGTGTTGAGGTATTGTCTTTCAATTGCTACTTAAAATTGCAACATACAAATTCAATATGCAGGGCCCTTGTCTATATTAAAGAAGCAATTAAGTAGTTGGAATGACTATTATGAATGGAGAGACATACCCTTAGATTCTCCGTTTGCTCTGCCTCTTCAATAGACAGGAAGAAGACACTGGCAAACATACATATAAGCTTCCCGTGTTCAACTCAACTTATGAAACAAAAAATGAGAAAGTAAACCATTTGAGTAACTCGTTGAAGCATTTTCTCAAACACCTTGTAGACATTTTTTTTGACAAAAAATATATGATCACAACAGATAGGAAGAAGACATCATGCTGAAACATACATATGAGATTCCCGTGTTCAATTCGATTTATCAAACAAAAAATAAGAAAGTAAACCATTTGAAAATTTCATTGAAGCATTTCGTCAAACACCTTCCATACATTGTTTTTTGGCAAAAAGTGTAGTAACTGTCTTCATCCATGTTAATAAATTGTAAATTGGTGAGGTAAGCTGATGTACAAAACAACATACGTAACTATATATGACCTTCCTGGAAACCAAAAAATCGATCAATATTGAACTAAACTGGATGAGATTAAGGAGCAAATAACAAGTATACATGGATGAGCCAAAACTATATCTGTATGTAAATAAATTTAGGGTTAAAATGGAGAAATTTAGGGGAGGAGATCTGTACTTGTAATTTTACCGAGGCCAACTGACGAGAGCGGGAGGCAAGAAAGGCAACTGTGTTGAGGCATTTGACTGCCACAGTAGGAGGTGGAGAGCCGACGACGAAAGAGCGGATAAGATGATAGTAGGCTGCTAAGCATGTAGGATGAACCAAAGAAGAGGCAACTGGCAAAAAAAAGCTCCTGCGTGGCGTACAAAGGAAGAGGAGACGAAGAGGTAACCTGCAAAAAAGAAGCTCCTGCGTGGCGTACAAAGGAAGACGAGACGTGTTTAATGGGGAGGCATAGGGGAGCTTTTGTATAATAGATAGATATGGAAAAGTTCATTTGAGAACCGCGAGAACCATTGTGTACCAATCAATTTAGATAATGTGTTAATAACCTTATTTATATCAAAAAGATAAAATTGTAATTAAAAAAATATATATGCAATGTGATGTAGGACTAGTAGGAGTGTGTATCAAATGTTTTTTTTATTTATTCAAAAAGGCAGCAGCCCTTTTTGGTGTTCAAACTATTTTAATTTTTTTCTTTTTTTTCAATTTTTGTAAGTTGCAAGTATTACTTTTTTTTTCTTTATCTCCTTCTCTATTTATTAATCACAACTATTTATATTTTTATTGAATTTTAGTAATATATTCGATACTTATACCCCACCGATCTTGTTTGTTAGAATTTTTTGAGTTAGAAATGAGTTTGACTAAACAAACTTTGAGTTGCACGTGCACTAGAGTTCTAAACG
>JAUEJL010058171.1:0-19078 GCA_032274825.1 Drosophyllum lusitanicum | reverse complement strand
ATAATAATAATAATAATAATAATAATAATAATAATAATAATAATAATAATAATAATAATAATAATAATAATCATAATCATAATAATAATAATAATAATAATAATAATAATAATAATAATAATAATAATAATAATAAGATTCAATTGAATGGTACCAATGAACCTTCAATCTACAAATGGCAAAAGTGATTTATGCTTCAACCGATGATCCTTCAGGTAATAAATGTGCTTCAACCAATTAACCTTCAATTTGTAAATCTGCTTCATTATTCAATTATCTTTAAAATCCGTTCATCTTCCTATGATAGGTTTGTTCCTTGAACAAGGGATTACATGTGTTCATCGATTTAGGGTTTGAACAGGGGTTTCATCTTCCATTAAACAGGTTCATTGATTCCATCCATCTATTCATCGATTGGACAAGTTTGTTCATCGGGTCTAAAGGTCTGAGATTTCAATACAATACTTGGTTTCATACGATTGTTGACGAGTTGAAGGGCGATTTTGCCCAAATTTGCAATTTTCTCAGATCTGCAATTTCATTGATTGCACAGGTTTGTTCATCGGGTTTAAAGGTCTAGGATTTCAATGTGATAGTGGGTTCATATGATGGCTTGATTTATGTTCTTTTCTTTTAGATCTGTGATTTTTTTATTTTGTTTTGATTTCATAACATTTGTTTAGATTTAGGGTTCTTGCCCAGATCGATGGTTAGATTGAAGGTCTATTCTTGCCCCGATCTTCTCTTGGTTTGATTTCTTTTGCTCATTGATTTAGTGTTCATCAGCTTATCACTTTATTTCTCCAGTAATGGGTTTAATGTTCTAGTTCTTCAAAGGTTAAAGTAAGAACAGAGAATGTTCTTTCATTAATTTCTTGGTAATCTAAAATAACTAATTAAAAATTAATATAATTACGGTTACCTGCAGAATATGTAACCAGATATACAAAATGGTAGTTTTTGAATGCTTATTACATTAATGGTAGTTTTTAAAGTTCGGTATATACAATAGCAAAAGGTCAACTTCGATACATTTACAGAAACTAAACTTTTCAATAAATCGATGATATTACCTTCAAATTCGAGATCATACAAAGGAATCTAAACAAAATATGGTGAAGACCGAGTTCTTGTATGGTGTTTGATATTTCCTTATATACCAATGATTCTAGATCCGTTTAAAATTAAGATCTAAACAGAGATCCATTCAAAGTCGAGATATTATCCTAACAATCAAAACACAATCAAAAAACATAAAATTAGCTTAGAAAATCAATAAACTATTTTTTAGTAGACTGAGTTGGTTGAGATCCAAACAGAGATATCCAACATGTCGAATCCCTATACAAGATCTAATTGTTACCGTAAAATGAAGAAGATGATGCTTTTTATTAAATCAAAAAAATTATTTTAATTTGAATTTGCAAGATATGATGATATTTAACATGATGGTTATGCTTCAATCGTTTTTGTTCTAGATTTGCAAGAATCAAGGATATTAGTGTTCAATATTTGAATGCGATTTGTAAAAACCGAAATTCGATCCAACCGAATTTGATAATCTGATTTGAGTTAGTTTGTTTGGTTTTCAAATCTTCTTGACTAGATTTGAAAGTTTACGTTGGTTTTCAAATCTATTAAAACGTTAATCAACCGACTCAAAATTTGAACACACACACTACACACGCATATGTCTGTGTATTATTACACTATTTCTATATCTTATTTCTCTAATCTAATAAGCAATAGTAATATATTATTTTAAGACTAACAAAAAAACCTATAATTAATTTATAACCTTAATTTCAATTTTTCTAAATTTGAATATCTAAATCAAATGTCAACTCTCACTCCACATCAGTAAAGCTAGTGTTACATTCACATTTAACATGCTCTAGCGGTTTGATATACACTATAAGAAAATCTCACTATAAAAAATATATTGATTATCTACATTTTATTATCAATATTATAATACTAATAAATGTGAACAATGATAAAGAAGCGTGGAAAAAATTGGTGCCACAATTTTATATCAACTCTCTAATTTGAAGGCGTGAAATTGAAGTCAAAATATCACATTTATTGATATTGACAAATTATCTAAAATTTAACATTTTATGCATGAAAAAACTAAAATAGTTATAAAGTTATAAAAGTCCTAACTCTCAAAAGTGAACTTTTCTAATATTCTATTCAACACAGAGTCTACACGTATAAAACATGAACTTTTAAATTTAACTCTACACATGTATAAATGCAACGTTTTTATTATTTTTAACAAAATCTATATTTAAACAATTTTCAACACTTATAAATATGACGACTCTTAAATTTTAATACGCTTGTTATAAAGAAAGGAAGAATTACATATTTTGTAGTCTAAAAGTTAAGACAGAATTAACTTTTTAAAATTCGATTTATACAATAAAATTTAAATAAAATTAAATACATTATAATGAAGTTTGTACTAGATTTTCACTACTATCGTTGTGCTTGATGTCGACTCCTATCAAATAATAGGTGTATGAAAATTATAATCTCAAATATCTGAATCATAAGATAAGATCTAACGTCATCATTTATTATTTATATACAACGATTTATTTTAATTAATTAATGGAACATGGAAAACGAAACATATATATATACCTCAGATTTTATGAATATCTTATATTCTTATCATCATACGTACTTTAATTCCTTTTGTTAACTTGCATACTTTTTGGTTGTTTAACGTTGTCCAAAACAATATATAACAAGATTTAGGATCATTTTGTTTGTTTATGAGTATTTATTATATTATTTTTAAATAATAATATATAGCAAAATATACCCAAAGTACAGGTTTTTGATATATAAAATACGATAATCTTAAAGCATACTTTAGATATAGAAAATATTTTGCAATTTAAAAGGAGTACTAATGAAATTGCCCCTAAATTAAATGTCTATAATTCTAGAACAAATTACATATTTATTCCTTTAGTATACCTTTTTACGACTTTGCCCATTTTTTAAAATAAGTCTCATTATTGATCCCTTAAAGTAAATCTTACACCAATAGTCATTTATTTAACTTTTCGTTTGATATATTTGATACAAACCTCACATGTCTTGCACATGAAGGTAAAACTGTCAATTTATCATTGCGTTTATGAATGGTTATCATACTCTAGAACAAATCATAATAAGTGTTGAGTTCACATATACTTAAGATAACACATCTCAGCAGATTCAATAACAAAAATCAAAACTTAAATCCAATAAACAATCAAACCCAATATTCAATCTCAAAACACACAACACATCCAAAATAAACAAGTACCTGAAGTTTTTTAAAATAGAAATCGGATGCAACACATAGTATTAGAACTAGTACCAAAAATGGAACCATTTTCTTCTAATTCGAACTCTTAACGTTTGATAATTCACCAAAATTTCATTATGCCCAAATCAGTAACGACAATAATTTAACAAATAATATCCGGTGTGACGGCGACGATTCTGGATCTATCATGATGATTCCTCATCCTCATCAACATCCCTCGATCCCGTTCCTCTAATCGATCCATCCACGTCGTTGCCATAAATAACTTATTGCTACTAATATCGAACCCAGACGCATCGTCTCAACTCCCCTAATCAAGTGTTTAAGAATGACGAGTTCTTTGATCTACCATTAGGGTAACACTCTCTATTTCAATTCCAATTAAGGTTATTTGAACTGTGATTTAGGATGTGGTGTATGCTTATTCCTTTGATTTTTTTGACGAAAGCTTATTCCTTTGATTAGTGAAGGTGTTCTTTGATCTACCATTTAGGATGTGTATGTGATTCAAGAAAAAAAGGCGTAAAGGTGAAGAAAAAGAAAACGCGCCCCCTTAGATGAGAAAAACAAGATCAATCAACTATTTTACCTTTATATACAATGCATATGAGGTTTGTAATGAATATATCAAACAACTTGTTAAGTAAAGGACTAGTAGCATAACAAAATTCACTTTGAAGGACTAACAATAAAACCTTTTTAAAGAAAGGACCAAACTTAAAATATGGATATACCTAAAGGACCAAATATGTTATCTGCTCTTAATTTTAATTTGTTTTTAGAGTTAATTACAAAAACTTCTATAAGGTTTGTCTTGAGTTTCATATTCAATCCTTTAAGACAGAAAATTACACTAGTAGTCTTTGTGATTGGCCTTTTGTTTCATGTTTAGTCATTTACCCAAACATACGTTAGGGTTGAACATGGTAAAACATCATTAGACACATAATTTTGCTCACCTAAGTCTTCTAATGTTATAATTGAGGAAATAATAGATGAGGGAATTGAATTTTTTTTCAAAAAAAAGTCAAACATCCTTGTGTGAGAAATTTGATGCTTGAATGGGCAAGAAAGGATCAAACCAATTTAGTTGAAAGCCCTAAAAAATGATAGAACCAATGTAAATGAAAATGTTCATAATGATGAAATGAATTTAATGGGCAGTGCTCAAAATTATCAAAGTAATGTAATTGATGATCATTACAATGTAAATGTGGATCATGTTCAATTTGATAAACTCCCTGGGACATCCTTCATAGATTGGATATATGTTTGATGATGACTTTTCCCCTTTTTTCACAATATGTAAGCAATGACAATGGTTTAAAGGTAGAACATGATCATGGTGTAGAGGTAGAGGATGAAGAAGATGTAGTGACTACATATATGATGAAGAGAACAATGTGGCTGAAGTAGATGTGGACATGAGAGATTTCGGTTGTAATGTTGATAAAGATGTTGAGTCTATGGGAACCAAAAATCAATTCCAGTCTAATGATGTAAAAGTTACTGTAGATGCCTTAGATAATGATGAATTTGACAGTGAGGATGAAAATGATGGGAACCAAATGGAAAGAGTAAGAAAAAGAATTATAAAAACAAACCCAAGTTAAGAATAAGGGGATCCATAAAACTATTTTCTTTGTAAGTCAATCATTTGGCGGTTATAAAGAAGTGAAAGATCAAATAAAGAAACATGCTATTGAAACCAAAAGACAACTAAAGATTGCTAAAAATGAGTAAACTAGAGTTATGCAATAACAACCATATGAAACATGGCATTGAATGGTCAAGACGTGGGACTATCAGATACTTGTGTTCATCTAGTTTATATGTTAGAGACATGGAAGAAGGTCTATGAACGTATGATTGATCCGATTAATGTTGGGAGTATATGGGGAAAAAGTGATGTCCAACAAATTTGTTACCACCAAAAACATCATAGCTCTGTTAGAAGGCTTATGAAAATGAGAAGAACAGCAGTTGGAGAGAATGAAAGCATGGTGGAAAGGGGGAACTTGTCAAGGAGGATAATGACATCGACATGCTCCAATTGTAAAAATCTTGGTCACAACGCAAAAGGATGCAGGGGTAAGATCACAAACCACAAGAACTTGACTGTGTTTGGACATGCAATGGTCTTTTGTTGTTGAGTAATGTGATGTAATGGATTTTTCTTCTGTTTATGCGTTTGTGGGTCAACATACAACTATTATGGTCTTTTGTTTATGTTATAGGATTTTGTTTATGTGACTATAATGGAACAAGAATATGATGGTTTTGGCATATGTTTATGGGAATGTAGTAGGATTTTGTTTTGTTTATGCTCATGTGAATCTGTATTGCCATGTATTATGAAATTAATTTTATCAACTACAACAAACCATTTACACAAGTAGAGTAAACCGTTTACACAACTAAAATTGGAATTCATTAAACATCAAATAATATCATACATTTATAGTCACCACTACGCAAGACCATAACCACCACATCAGTCATACAAACGATTATAGATTAAACATGATCCACTACTAAACATGTCCCTAATTGCAACCAAACTTGGTAAACTTGAACATAAACCTGTCTATCCCCTCTTCAAATCCTCATCAAGAGAAAGCTTGACTCACTGGTTAGTCTTCACTGGAATGAGGAAATTGATATGTTTAAAGTCATCTTTGACCTGTACATGGTTAGGAATAAATATTTACGTCCTATTATCACCATGCACCATCATTTCAAAGGGATATCAATAGCCCTTGACTTGAAGACTACAATGATCATACTCTGAAAAATCGAACCTCCAAATAAAGTATGATGTTATAGTCTGCAATATATATACACAAAATATGTTACATGTACTTGAAATAGAGATGAATATCAATAAAGAAGAAAACAACCATACCATTTTTCCATTTTTTCATATGTGCTTCTCATATTGAAGAATGAACTAATTCCTATCTATGTTGCATACAATTATGACTTAACATAGAGAAATGACACCTTTATTTACAGAAAACAATTGTAGTCCTTTGCAACCACACAAACTGGTGCCAAACAATTGCAAAAGAATCTTCTATCATTTCTACTAAACATTAACTTATTATTTACATAGCTTAAAATTCTCTTGTCATAGCTAAAGAATCTAGAAATCATAACATACACACAAGAAATTGCATTGTATTGTAACATCAATTGTAGATTTTAGGACAAAAGATACCCATTACATTGTATTGAAATCTCATAACACCGATACATTGAGAGTTAATAGAAAAAAGGTACTCATTACATTGCCAATTGGTCAAAAGTATTCAAACAAAAATATGAACTTTTTTGTTAATATCCTTACAAAAATTAGACCTAAACCAAGCATAATTCCATGCTAAATATATTATAAACCCTAACCAACTTACAAACAACAACAACCTCATTCTTCTTGCTTCATATAGTACCAATTTTAGCTTTACTTCAATGGAGTTCTTTAATCTCAACAACCCGGGTATAATATCCATTGATCGTGGGTACATAAGGGGATCAATCCAACCTTCAAATCAGCAAGTAGAAATCTACCAAAAAAAAACCTTAATTTCAAAATACCTTTATCAGGGTTATACTTCAAAAGTAATCTATTCGTACCTTTTATAGACAAGAATAAAAAAGGTGACCAGGGTTATAATCATTGCGATCCGAGAAATTTCTAAGTGTTCTAATTCAGACATGCATGCACCGACTAAACCCCGATCACACATCTTGCTAACATGTTTTTTCATTTATTAATCCTCATTGTAGACAGTACGTATGTAGAACGCGGGAAGCTTATGACCATGACAAAAAAGAAAATGCATCCACTATCTTTTTGAAACACCTACCTACATCTTCCTTATGAAAACCATATTTTACTCATTTCACATCAAGGATAAACTAATGTAGAATGGTCATTACCTCTTCTGTAATTGTCTAGGTAATTAGTTTGTTAGTCTGATATTATATATATGTAGTTGACACTCACTGTCACTATTGTCTATATATGTATATCATCCTTTTCAAAATTGCACATCAGGAGTTGTTTCAATTAGGCATACATATATGTATAGCATATCTTGATATTTAAAAAAACACTTTTTTACATAATAACATTTATTTTTTAATATTTTCTCTTCGTTACTTTTACTCTTGTTATTATTATTATTTTTAAATAAAAACAAGTTAACATAATGGATATGTTTGACGTAACTAGCTGGAAGCTGAAACTAGAGTCTTAAGCTTTTAGGAGCTAGAGCTGGAGCTTTTATTTAAAGCTGAAATCTAGAATTTTATTTGTACAAAGGTGTTGGCAAACTAGTTGTAGCTGTAGGTTAAAAATATAAAATGACACAAAATTAAACATTTAAATAAGAAACAAAATTAATCAATGGGTATTTATGTAAATTGGTTTTTAAAAGCTACTTAAAGTAGTTTTTTATTTATGAGCTTTTATGAACTTATTTAAAAAAAATAAAAGCTAAAACTCTAACAACTAGAAAAAAGAAGTAAACCTTATATTCTAGAAACTAAAAGCTAATGTTTAGGATCTATTTAATAATCATCATCACCAATTAATTTTATTAAACCGTTATATCTTATTTGTTTTTCTTTTATAACTTATAACACATAATATCTTAAGTAGATGTAAATATGTGTTTGTGAATGTTTTATTTTTATTTGTATTTCAGTATAAATCTTATTACATTTATCTAAAAAAATGTATTTTCAAAATTGTGATATTAAAAATTATATTCTATTTGATAATTAAACCATATTTTGAATCACAAATGTGTTAATTTTTTTATATTATTTTAAACATTTGTATTTAAATATTAGTTTTTATATTACATTTATACTTATTTTTTATTTCCTATTTTCCTGTTACAATTTAAAAATCATAGCATCTCGTTAATAACATATTATATATTGAAGATATATATTTAATTTGACCCCAGAGCAATTATGAGGACGAAGGAGTGGCCCAAAAACTCTTAATGTCAAGATAGCAACCTACAAAAGAAACAACATGGGTAAAGCTTTTAGGATGATGTAATCAATACTATCGATATTTGAATTATTTTAGATTGAGTATATATTATGGGTACTTATCCGTACATAATAAAATTGGTTATGTACAACAACTTGATGCATTATCAACTTGTACTATATGCTATTAATCACATGTACTTGTTATGTATGAAAAAATTCTGTTATATACAAATCAACTCCCATATATTATGGATTAGAACGAGCATAGAAAATAGTTGGGAAAATATTAGCTTGTATTAATCAAAACATAGCTTAATTTCTCGTAAAACTTACTAAAAATATATAAAATGACCTTTTTATTATAAACTAATATTCAAAATTAAAAATGCATGTTATATTGTAGGAAGAATGTTGAATATAGTATATATTTAATTTATAATACTAAGGGACTAATTTTAGCCTTTGAATCAATGGTCCAGATTGCATTTTAAAAATTTGGACGGAGTGACATTTTCGTAATTCATATGTGATGTTTTTACAAATCACATGTGATTGTATACTGAATCACCTGTGATTGAATATTAGAATTTTAGAACTACGTTTTTTACATGAACTTTATTGAACACAACTCTGAATGCAATCATTTGGAAACAAGTATTTGATTGCCTTTAACGAAACACGTAGAGGCCAACAAAAGTTAGTACCGTTGATACATAAACACCGTTAAATATATATTTTTAACAGCTGAATACACGTATCCTATTAATTCTGTACTTTTTGTCCATCAAACATGATTAGAACCCACAACCTTTAGATTAAAAATCACTCTGTCAAACTTTTATACCACTAAAACAAATACAAGCATTATGGTTAACACCCTTTACCAAGAGATACTTCGATTGAGTTTTTTATTTAATATTTTAAATTCATAGTATTTGATGTTTAATAAATAAATAAAAAATAAAGACCATGTAAACCTAACCTACTCGTTATTTCCTTCACATTTAACCATGTATTTTACTTAGATTTCAACGTCAAAATTTCTTTTTTAAAAAGCAAGAAATAAAACATCGATAGTGACATAGAAGGACCGTGTATTTGTCACTTATGACATTGATTACATTGAATATATATAAATTTATGCTTTTTATATAAAATATGAAACCTTCTTATCTTTATTTTGGGATAATAAAATAAATAATTATTTTGAAACATAATAAGCCTCATATACTTGTAATCTCTTGTTTGGAAGCATTCTTGAAAGACCCCTCCATGTTACATAATTAAATCTTATTGTTAAAATTTTAAAATTTTCTTTTAATATTTGATACTCCTACTTCATCCTTCTACCTTCTTAACGACTGACATATATATGTAATGCGGTAATTTTCTTTTCTTATTTTATCTCTTGATTTTGACACTTATCTTAATTATATAAACAGGAGAGTAAGTAAAAGTAACATAGAACCTCTCTTGAAAGAGAAATGTTTTCTTCTTTCTTGACCTGTGTGTAATTATTTTTATACTAGACTTGATGGAGACCATATTGGTATTGTCAATCTTTTCTCCTAATTTCTCAATTTGTATTGAGATTTGATATTGATTTATTGGTATTGTTTATCAAATGATTAATAATCTCTTTGGTAAAATAAGTGTTTTGTTGTGGATCGAAACACCATGTTTCGATCCTCAATGGAAAAAAATGAGAACGAGATGTATCGATATAAATGAGTTTACGCAATTCACTTTTAGGTTTTGAACGGATGCCCGGCCACTTCATGGTCCAATGAGGAAAAAAAGATGAAAGATTTAAAAGGGTCTATCACAAATATGTATAAATGGTCCTAGTCTGATAATAGTATAGCTTCTAAATTATCAGATAGGATTACTGCTTTACAGTCACTAGTGGGGAATATTAGTCTCAGCAACAGATTGTATTACGAAATGGGAAGGGGATTCTTCCGGTTGTTTTTCTGTTAAATCTATGAGGACAATATTAGACAATCGGTCAAACAACTTGGGTTTGGTTCAAAGCATGTGGTGCAAGTGGCTTCCTATAAAAGTCAATTGCTTCACTTGGAGACTTTTATTAAGAAGAATTCCAACAAGATCGAATTTAAGATCTAGGGGAATGCAGATTCCTTCGGAGTTTTGTCCTTTATGTGATCGGGAACCGGAAACTGTGGATCATTTGTTTTACTCCTGCGAAAAATAAAAGATGCTTGGAAATGGGTTGAAGATTGGTGTGTTTCTCCTGATTCTCATTCATCTATTGATCAATTCCTTTATAACCTATTCAGTTGTATTAATTCAAGAAAGAAGTAGATTCTGTTGGAGGCTTTAATTGGAAGCATGTTTTAGTTCATATGGAAAGCCATGAATGAGTTGGTTTTTAGCAGCAAAAGGTTTCTGGTGCCGGCGGTGATTGTAGATGTTCAAACAATGCTTTTCACATGGATAAAATTTAGATCAAAATGTAATTTATGCTTCAAGTTGGAGCAATAGTTAATGATTAAAAACTTACTAAATAAGTTGCATTTAAATCAACGATTGTTTAATATTAAAATGACCGAATAGAATTCTTTAACCAATCATATATCTATAATCTATTTTCAAAGAGTGAGGCTCTAACTGACAGAACATAAATGTTGAATATAATGATGATTATATTTGACTTTATCATCTTTACTCAAGTTTTATGGTCTCTTTTATGATACTATATATCATGTATAGCCATAACACTCTTATTTTAGATGAAGTTTTAACATTTTTGGATTCAAAGAAAGATGAAACACAATAGTGTTGGTGGTTCAAGTGACTTGAAAGCTAAAGGTTAAATACAAGAGATAGAATGACAAAAGATATGTAAATAACTAAATACGCTTATTCTTTCAATAACGTGAGAACTATATCTAAAGACAAATAAATGTTTTACAATTATAGTTGTAACGAGTTAATGAGACCCACACGTTGTAGCGGGAAACTGACGATTTTTGACAAGTCTTTCATAATTTTTAGAGCAAGAAGTAGAGCTAACTTTTATCTACATGTCGATATAAATAATAACGTAATATGATAGTTATTGACGAACTATATTTTTAAGTGTTGAATATCAAAAAATACATTTTTAAATAGATCTTATATTACGATTAAATTTATATACAAATATAGGGTGAAATAAGATGGTCAAAAATACTTAAATACATATTCATATTTATATTAGACATTATATCTTAAAGGTTATAAAAGAAAAATAAAAAACATATAAAATTAAATCTTGATATACATGCATAAGATAATAAAATGATTACAAAATAAATTTACGTGTAAAATAAAATGAATTTTTAAAATTGAAATGCAATAATGATATAGAAAAAAATAAGTTTGGAAAAAAAAATCTCAAATGGAAAAATATGTAAATAAAGAAGAAAAAAATAAGGCAGATTGCAAAAAACTAATGCGTATGAAGGATTGAAAAAAAAAAGAGGTAAACTATTTATTTATAACTACCAACAAACTTAAAATTTTCCAATCATTTCCAATCACATTATGCACAAATAGTTCACATGTAAGTCATACACGAGCTAAAAAAAAGAAGTAAACTATTTATTTATAAGTAAATTTTCATTTAATAGATTGCTAACTAGGGTTGTAAATAACCGAACCAACATAAATAAAGTCAGTTCAGGTTTGTTCCTTTTACTTTAGACCAACACAAACATTTAGATAAACATAAAATCATGTTCGTACGTGTTCGTTCGTTTAGGAGATGACAGGTTCGTAATCGTTTGTACTCGTTTATTTAAACTTAAAACCAACATAAGTGAGCACAAACAAACTCAAACAAGCACAAACAAACGTATATGAACATAAACACACATAAATAAACAAAACCGATAATGGGAGGTGAGAGAGCTTGGGAGGATTCTTTGATTGGGAGCCTGGAGTACCAATAGGGTTTTATGTTTTTTGAATCTTTGATATTGCTACCGAATTACTAATCCACCAAGGCTCAAATGACTAAATGCACTAATACTATCGGATCGATGAGAATTGCAACATGTAGCCTGGTAGTAGGTTCTTTGTTTTAACATTTTATATTTAAATTAAATACTATGTAGTGAACTAATGGTTCAAAACAAACAAATAAAAAACTTATATTATTAAGTTACATGATAAATAAAATGTGTAATCGAACAAATAGCGGTATTCAAAACTTCAAGAACATAAATAAATGAATAAGAGCTTTATTTATATTTGTTCATTTAATTGCCGATTTTGGTTGTTTAAACATTCAATGATTAGCTAATCAATGATAATTCAAACCATATGTATAAGTTTTTAAAATTTTATAATATATTTCAAAAAACTTATGTATATAAATTAAAATATAAATGTTTTTTTCGATGTGCCCAAATACATTTCTCAATCCTTCTGATAAAAGATAAAAATTTAACAAGAATAAATAACGTTTTTGAATTTATGATATTTTTTAAACTTTCAATGGATTTGCTTCAAAGATAAAAATTTTAACAAGAACGAATAACGTTTTTGAATAAAAGATAATTATTTTATATAAGAAATTAATTCATCTATATATTTTATAACTTTTTATAAGTATCCTACAAATTATGAATCATGTATTTTATTTTATTTTATTTTTTTCAAATAGAAAGAAACAAATAATGATTAGGAAGTGATTTGTTCAAACTTCAAAGGAAGTACTACCAGTTTCGCCATTTCCAATCCCACCTCACTCCACAACACCATCATTCTCGCTTTTTGGGGAAAATTACAATTTTATCAGTTTTTCATCAATCAAGAACAGTAACTAAACATTCCCGCTTTACAAAATACCTTCATCTGCATCTCTGATTTTATCCAAAAAAAAAATTTAAATAAAATCTTGAAGCCCTCTGCGGTTCTGCCACCGAACTTCTCTTCGAATCCAAGTTTTCTACAATCGGTGTTGTTGCTTTTAACCTTTCAGTTTCACCTGCAAATTATCTAATTCAGTAGTTTCACTGATTTGGTTTCTTGGATTGTTGTCAAAAGATTCGTACATTTTAAACATTGCCCTAGTGTTCTTGATTTTTCTTTATAAAAAGATTCTTCCTTTAAGGGTTTTCCCATAAGTTCTTGATTCTTCTCTCTTTATTCCCTAATAATTTTCATGGGTACTCCTGTAATTCCATGGAGACTCCTGTCTTGATGAGTTCGTAGTGTTCTAGAAAAGCAGAGTAAAAAAATTCAGTAAAAATGGAGCAATTGGTTCCATTTCAACTCTTATTTGTTACTTTAGGGTTTTTTCTACCCGCGTATGAAGCCCTTCAACCAATTCAAGGTATGCAAAAATTTTGATTTTTTATATTTGCAGGTCAATTTATGAAATTATTTTTAAAGGAAAATGTTAATTATTATCAAGAAACAGTCGATTTATGTAACCCTGTTTTTCATTTTTGCAGTTCATGCCTTGAATTCGTTCAGAGAAGCAATTTTTGAAGACCCATTTCATGTTTTAGAAAACTGGAATAGCTTTGATTCTGATCCTTGTGACTGGCTTGGAGTCACATGTTCTGGATATCAAGTTACAAAACTGTAAGAAAACCATTTATTTATGCTAAGTCAAACATTAAATTTAATAATTCTTGACTGCCATGGATGAATTCTGAGCTTTTAGTTTCATAATATTGTACAATAGTAGGCAATAATTAATTAATTATGGTTGGTAGGCAATAACTGCAAAATATTACATGAAATTATATATTTAATCATGATTTTTTGGGTGATGAAGCTAATTGGGGTTCTAAAATATCTTTGTACAGCAACATCTCTAATTCTTCCATTAGAGGATTTGTTGCTGAAGAACTCTTCCAGCTCTCTTCCTTACAAGAACTGTAAGCTTTCTTTTAACATTTTATAATACCTTCAAAAACATCATAAACAAACTGAAATTGACAAATAAATATTAATTCATGTAGGATTTTACATGGAAACAAGCTAATTGGTCCGATACCGATATCAATTGGATCATTGAAGTACCTCAAGATCTTAGATTTGGGGAACAACCAGCTTTCCGGCCCGATTCCTTCTGAAATTGGGAATCTTGCTAGCATTGTTACAATGTAAGTCATAATATTGGTGTTTCGTTATTTCAAGAAATGAACTTTAAGCCTTTGGGGACTCATTTATATTGTCTCAGAAACCTACAATCGAATGGACTCACGGGGAAATTGCCTTCAGAGTTGGGTAATCTTCAAAACATTCAAGAGCTTCTGCTGGACAGAAATAAACTGCAGGGAACCATACCAGTAGGGTAATCTTCAAGCCCAAAGTCAAATAATGTTGAATTTCTGTTGGCAGTATTCCAAAATGGAAACCAATACGTGTATTGTATTGATTCAGGAATTCCTCGAGTGAGCACATGCAAAAACAAGGTTTTTGCCGTTTATCTTCCTTAAAATTTGCAGATTTCTCTTACAATTTTCTTGTTGGGAGCATACCTAAGTGCTTGCAATATATTCCAAGGTATTTTTTTCCTTTCTTTCCGATTCTGCTATTTAGAGGTTGCATTTACAAGTTTTCAACCTATTGAATTATGAAAGGGTCTACTTGTAAGGGGAAACATTCAAATGGGTTGAATTGATAAGAAAAAACTGTACAAAAAATGTTTGCTAGTCAATCGCCACAGCCTGTTTTGACCCTAAAAACGACCAATATAACTCGAACTTCTTTGTGGCTAATCGTTCTTGTGAATTGAATCTTTTTAGGACTAGCTTTCGAGGAAATTGCCTACACTATAAAGACACAAAGCAACGGACTAGAGAACAATGTGGTACATTTCCATACTATACGGGTTATAATGCTATTGAGCTCAATGTATTGCTTTTAGGCTAAATCTGTTCATCGGGTTTTTTTTTAATACAGGTGTTGTTCCAGCTGCAAACGCCCATAAAGCCGGAGAGGCGAGACTCCGGCCTGCTCAAGATAAAGCCAAGAACAGGACTCACAATTCAAAACCCGCATGGGTTTTAGCCGTTGAAGTTGCGACTGGAGTTATGGTCGGGTCTCTTATCGTCATTGCTCTTTTTATTGTCGTTTTGAGATGCAAAAGCAAACCTTCTGTTTTGAATTTGTGGAATAAATCCACAAGTTACAAAGACCATATGTTGGTCTCTGTTGATTCCAACATGTTAAAGGGTGTGACGAGATATAGTCGACAAGAACTTGAGGTTGCTTGTGAGGATTTTAGCAACATTATTGGATCATCATCCGATAGTTTAGTCTACAAAGGAACCATGAAAGGAGGCCCTGAAATTGCTGTCATATCACTTTGCGTAAAAGAAGTGCACTGGACCGGTTATCTTGAGCTCTATTATCAAAAAGAGGTACATGTTAACGAATATTAAAAACTGAAAATCTTGCATTTATATGAGCTCGTTTTCCTGAATTCTTATGTTCTTTCAGGTTGCGGATTTGGCGAGGCTAAATCATGAAAACACAGGGAAATTGCTTGGATATTGTGTAGATAATAGACCATTTACAAGGATGTTAGTTTTTGAATATGCCTCGAATGGAACATTATGCGAGCATCTTCATTGTAAGTGTATTGTGTTCTTTATACTGTGTGTTCATTACGATTAAAAAATATTTATATTATTATAATAATAATTTAATCTTTTGAATAAAGCGTAGTCTTTCATTTATTGGCAGATGAAGAAGGGTGCAATCTAAGTTGGTCAAGGAGAATGAAGATTATTATAGGCATAGCTAAAGGTTTGATGTATCTTCACACAGAAATTGAGCCACCGTTCACTATATCCGAGTTAAACTCTAGTGCTGTATATCTTACCGAAGATTTTTCACCAAAAGTATATACTTTAGTACCACTTTTTTTTCCTTTGCATTTCGATACTATGGTTATAGTTCATGTGGAACTTCAAAATGATATAAATATTTCTCTCTCTTTCTTGAAGCTTGTTGATTTCGAAAGTTGGAAAACAATTATGACGAGATCAGAAAATAACTCTCGTTCCATTAGCCAAGAAGGCGATATCTGTGTTCTTCCAAGCTCGTTTGAAGAACGACATTTGGATATCCAGGGTAACATTTACTCGTTTGGAGTTCTTCTTTTGGAAATCGTGAGTGGGAGGCCTTCGTTCTGCAAGGACAAGGGTTGCCTTGTAGACTGGGTAAGAATTCTTTTTTCTTTTTGTAAATCGCTAACATTATTTCCATTTGCAAATTGAAAAATGTTAAATCCACGGTGTTCAACAGGCAAAAGATTATATTGAAAATCAAGGGGAGATGAGGTCAGTTGTTGATCCTGCACTTAAGTATTTCAAGGATGAAGATTTGAAAGTGATATGTGAGGTGGTTTGTATGTGCATTCATTTAAGGCCTCGGGATCATATATCGATGAAAGATTTGTGTGCGATGTTGGAGAACAAAATCGACACATCGCCTTCTGCGGAAATGAAGGCGACCTCGTTAGCTTGGGCCGAGCTCATGCTTTCCCCTTGACCCGACTCGAATCTTAGAAGGTAGCTAGCAGCGTCACTGTAAATTCTTATCTTATACAACATCATATTAGGACCCGTATAGGATTCTTGTATTCTTGATCTTTGGTTATTCACCTGCTCCAAAATAGAAGTAGTATTTCAAACTTCTTGTTTTTCAGATAACAATCTGTAACTAAAATCATTGGTGACAATTTCGTTCGTTATTCACCTGCTCCAAAATAAAACATCTAGCTTATATATCAAAGAGAAAAGAGGTGCTTGGAAGCGGGAGCGTAGAATTGAACTGCGTGGTTTTGTAACTTATTCGATAGAGTGTGAAAAGGCGGTTTCACACAGTAAAGGTACGTCATTAGTATATCGTTACTAATACTTTATGGTGACCCAAAAACTCGAGAGATACTATGTGTTAGGACCAAGATCCTAATATGATGCGTGTTTTTTGTGGTACCATTCAAGAAAGTCATGAACATGGCTCAAAGCAAAGGTCAGACAGCAAACTGCCCCATAAATTTTGACTTTCAGTGTGCCTATAATAAATTGGGTGGGTTGGGGTTTACATGGATGCAGGAGGCTTGCATCATTTTCCATTCAGTAACTATAATAAATTTTGACTTCCAGTGTGCCTCTGGTTCCTATTACTTATGCACTGTTATCTTGTTGGGTTGAGAGTTCACATGTGACCTTATGATCATAATTTATTTCATGAAAGTTTGATGATCGCCTAAAAGACATGATCATCGTCATTGTGACTTGAGTTTAAGGCACCCGAGAGCCTCGGGTGGGTCTCGTTACCTTGTGAGTAGCAGGAGTGAAGGGAAAAAAAGTTATCAACCATAAAAGTACACTGTAAATATGAAAGTAAGTAAGGAGTTAGAGCTCGGAAGTAACCCTATAAATATCGTTATAAGCATATCTTCAAAAATAATAGAAACATTTCTCTAAATTTAATTTTTTCTAAACGGTAAAAGAAAGGCAAACTAGAGAGAAAGCTTCGGTATAGCCATCACCCTCTTCTAGTAAGCTATGAATATAAAAACTCTAGCAAGGTACTAGAGAAGTAAGAGTTTACAATTAGAATATAGGGTTACAACACCACATAGACCAAAATAATCATTTACAATTAGCCTTAAACTTCATCCATGTAAATAATGTAAATAAGTTTGCTTGAATCTCAGTAGTAACTAATTGAGCAGAAAATCTTTTTTCTTTGAACACCAAATTATTGCGGGATTTTCATACAAACCAAAACACACTTCCAGTAGCAGCCTCTAAAAAAATTTTCCTTCCCGAGATTCTAGTGATAGAGTATTGTTGAACATAAAAATTCACCATTCCAAAAGCCATTTCCACACCTTTTTGGTTTCTGAACAAGCATAAAATAAACGTTGTTCTGTTTCTTCCTCGGATCTTTAGAGTGGGCATGTGGTTGAACCGTTGAAGAAATTGTGATACCACGAGCACCGAGATTCAATCTTGTAGGTATTCTCTTTAACATCAATCTCCATACAAAACGGTTGATTCAGGAAGCCAATTATTTCAGAAACTTTGAGATGGAATAGATGAAAAAGATAAATTTTCTATAAAACTACGCATGGATTTAACAGAATAAATACCTCTAGAGTCTTCATCCCAACACCAAATTTCTCTAATTTTCTGTGTTGATTTCTTGTTCGAGCAAATTAATTAATTTTGCTATTCTTTGTTGGTGGGGCCATTTTCTTACTTTTTCTAGCTTCAAAATTACTATTTTGAAAGGTATTGATGAAACAAGAGGGAGTAATGACTTTGACGAATTAATTGGTAAACGATATTCCAAGACAAACATGCATTAAATTAGTTATGTACTTTTTTTAAAGCAGAACACACGCAAATATAAATTTAGTCTTAAATCTAAATCTTTTGTCTACAACTTGAACCCATGACTATAGATCATAAAAACACATTCCAATATATTGATATCGCTAGACCACGAGCCCTTTGTAGTTATATACTTGAATTTTGGTAATTTTAATGCTTATTAATAGTATTATATATGTACATATGTGGATATAACCGAAACTAAGTACATATGTAGATACTTGGATAAAATGATATTTCTGTATTTTCTTAAATATTTTATGGTAGCTATAACCGAAACTAAGTACAAATGTAGATCACTTATAAACTATTTTTAGTATAATTAAAATTCTACTAAATAGTTACAAATAAAAAA